>CAJUYI010001045.1:33501-72712 GCA_910591695.1 Galerucella pusilla | reverse complement strand
ACATATATGGCTGTAATTGTTTATAACAATAAACTAGGCGAATTTTGAATCTTGTACAAAATTGTACAAAAGTCGTAGAACGTAATGCCATGGTTCATTTTTCAATTTACCATATGGGGGGGCTGGTGACATATATGGCTGTAATTGTTTATAACAATGGATTGGGCGAATTTTATATCTTGTACAAAATTGTACAAAAGTCATAGAACGAAATGCCATCGTTCAATTTTCAATTTACCCTATGGGGGGGCTAGGGACATATGTCGCCAGCCCCCCCCTTTCATTTGTTAATAACTTTTGAACATCACTTGTACAAAAATCAATTATGCTTGTACAAAAATGTACATAATTAGTACAAAATTGCTACGTATTCAATTTTATGATTGAGGTTTTGGGGGGGCTGGGGACATGTACATATTTTTTCGACCCTTTTATCGTTTGTCAGCGATTTTTGGATATGGAATACGAAAGACTATTATATTATCAACCTTCCTTTGAAATGTATACGCGAGACATCGATATATGGCATCACAGTGATAAATATTTATATCAAATATTTATATTTGTAAAATTACCCAAACAAAAGGGAGGAGTTTTCAAAATGAGCGGAAAGAGAAAAAGATCAAAAAATTTCTTTCAAAATGAGAAATTAATGTGCTTGAATTCAATAAGAAAGTACCTACCTACAAGCACATAATACAATGCAAGGAAACAGGTGCGTTAAGCTGGAAGGATAAGGGACAGGCCTGGACAAACATTGAGGGGGAGTTTAATGCTCAATCAGATAGCTACAGATCTATAGATGTTTTAAAACGATTTTACACAAATAAAAAGAAAGAAATCTTTTTCTAAAAGTTGTTGCTTAAAAGTAATTTTCCCTCTGATATCTTCCAATATTTCCAGGTCATCTTCATCTTTTTCAAAATTGAAATTGAAATAGGAATTTATCTCGCAAATTCGCCAAGTACTTCAGTTGATTGTCATATTGACATAACTTTAATTGATTATTATATATCCTAAATCCTACCTTATCTGTGGATTATATTTAACTATTAATTATAGCGTTAACTCAAGAATAAATGTCATGGTGCAAGGAACATTTTAATTTAACTAGTAATTGAAACTTAACCACAACTCAACTAAGACCGGTGCAAATGGCTGATATTGACATAACTTTAATTGATAATTATATATCTTAAACCCTACCTTATCTGTGGATTAGATTTAACTATTAATTATAGCGTTAACTTAAGATTAAATATCATGGTGCAAGGAACATTTCAATTTAATTGGTAATTAAAACTTAACCACAACTTAACTAAGACCGGTGCAAATGGCTGTGAAATGAAATAGCCAAGAAGCTTAGAATATAAAATTTCCCTCAACGTGAACGTAATTCATTCATTACGTGATAAAAACGTATTTATCATGCGGAAAGTACATAAGTCTGCTATATAAATCTGGGTGTTTTTATTTGGATTGCTTTTTCTCACTTCACCTTTTAATCAGTTGAAAACATCGTGTATTTCTTCTTCTTGATGAGATGTCGGCGGTTAGTATTAATATTAATTTGTAGTGTTGATTAATGTGGAACATTTGTATAAATGTTTCATACTGGGTAACCCCCACCGTGTAATTTCATTTCCTTCCGATGCCGTAGCGGGCTCCATTATAAGATTCAACAAAGGCCGAAGCTATTGTTTTACGAATCGAATTTGTCATGCCACGAGTCTAAGAAATTCAAAATTTGATTTCCCCATCTAATTCGTGATGTTACATTGAAATAAAATAAAGGATGTCTTTTGTTAGTGGAAATAATTATCTGTTATGATAACAAGAGAGAATAATATATTTTTTAAGCCATCGTTGCCTATAGTTTCGAAAAAACAGCTAATGAAAATACTTCTAGCAAAATGTTTATGTCCCCCTCGCGTATTGAGATAAATTAGGGAAAGAACAAGTGAATAAATTGAATGAAGATATTCGTGTGTTAAGAGTCGAACAAATCTGTTGGATGTATTTGACGATTGTCAGACCGATAAAGCTATTGTTTGAGAGTGAAGATCCCTATGGTATACAAAGAATTAGTGGTGACCTTGACATTACACAGATAGCAGCCACAAAAATATCTTTGGGTCCACTTTTTCTCCAAATATTTCTTGAAAAAAGAGGCCCGATGAACATGTTTCAGGCTATACCAAACATAACAGGTTGTCTAACAGGCTTTTAAAATGGCCACTATCGTCAGAAGATCCGACCGACGCGCAAATATCTCAGCACGTGGTCATTACACTTGATAAGTAATCAGGAAATAGTCGTGAGGAGCGAAATCTGGATAGAAAGTAGCATGACAAAGGACTTTGTAGAACAGTTTATAGATTTTACCTCTGAAGTACAAATTTATATTCATGAAAAATTTTAACTGATATCACGCGAATGTACTACTTTCATCGCTTGTGAGTTATGGATAAAATAATAAAACAAGCTATATCGTGTCCTTGGAATGTCGAGAACATACTGGATATTTTATCATTTAGTTGAGGGCTGCAACAGACAGTTTACGTGTGCATAAGATAGTAAAACTGAAATTACTTCATCCATGAAAAGGGGAATTTTATCGTTGGATAAATTCAAAATAGAGACACGTCAAAAAAACATTCTCCTGTTGATTTCTACATACGTTGGTAGCGGCAGCGATATTTACGAGAATCATTAGAGAATATAGAGGTTACGTGTCAAATCAAATTTTCCAAGCTTTATTACTTTTCCAAGGATTATTTCTATTTTGTTATATTTCACGGAGGAGTGGACTGGTTGAAAAATATACAACAAATAACCCAAAACCCAGAATGTACTATAACTTGAACTATACTCTTCAAAATTAGCTCTCATATCATCCAATTTAAAGACAACTCAATAATTGTACGAGGTACTGAACGGTGAGGTTCTTTTTGGAGGAACTTCATGCTTGATCATTATATTATTTCAATTTAGCTGGGATCTAGTACATAGAACTAATCAGTAAGAATACATTTCCTGTAAGATGCTACTCAACTTATCAACAAGTCTATACTAATGCATGCGTTTGGGTTGTGCTCAACATCCCAGACACTTGAACTAAAGAGATTCTCCACAGCTTTCACAAGTCTAGACCTAGCTTCAAGCAGAACCTAGCTGTTAGTAAATATTTAAATTTCTTGTCTTTTGATGCTCCCACCAATTAAGCGCTGTTTTTCTCGTCACGTGCTGCTTCTTATGGTTGATTGCGTCTCCAATCAGTCCAATAATTTGGAGTGAAAGTCCTGTCTTAGAATTCAGCCATATGCATGTCCACTTTGACATTGATATATAATACAAATGTCTGCAAATTTGACCCTACTGTCTTTGAATTTTACTATACCCACGTTTATTTTGACCTGGATTTAACAGAATTGTTTGCAATTTTCACTCTACTGTCTTGAATTTTCACCATATCCACACTCACGTCCATTTTGACCTCGATATGATACAAAGGTCTGCAAGTGTTCACTTCACTATCTTCAAGTTTATTATACTCACATTTATTTTAACCTTAACATGTCACAAACGACTGCAATTTTTGTCTTTGTCTTTGTCTTCTTATTGTTTTTGAATTATACTAAAATCACGTCCATTCTTATCTCTATATGACACAAACGTATGCAAACAACTGTAATTATAATTTCCTTCTGTTCTCAATCATATTTTAATATAATTGCTCAGTCAACTCCTTGTATCGAGGTGACGTTGTGTCAATCTCAATTTAAGTTGGTGTTCCTTATCTGGACATTATCCGATTTCCCCTCTTATACAATTCTTTGTGATACCTCTCCTTTAGAACCTTCTTCGACTAATCGGTCCGCCATTTCATACCTGCAGTTTTCTCAAGTACCAGCACTTGTATTGGAGACACTAGAGTTGTCTCTTCCCAGTCTGTTAAGTCAATCCTCACAGATTTCAAACAGTCTTGAACTGGTTGTTGGATTTCTGATAGCTTCAAGCAGATCCTGGCTGTCAGTAAATATATTCGTACATTTCACCCCAATATGACACAATCGTCTACAATTTTTGACTCCAGCGTGTTTGAATTTTAGTATATTCACATTTATTTTCACCTAGCTACGCCAGAAACGTTTGCAGGTTTTCGGTTCACCGTCTTCAAATTTCACTAAGCTCACGTCCATTTTTACATCAATTTGACACAAACGTATGTGATAACTGAAAAAGACCCGCCTCAATATTCATAATATTATAAAAATATCTCCATCAAACATATTATTCTAGAATGTCCCCAAATTGCAAACCAGCGAAGACAACATGGGATCCCCAAATTACAGTCAGCACTCAGAGACCAGATTGATGTTTCCTCAAACTTCCTAAAATATGTATGACCTGTGATTTTAATGTAACCGAACTGCCGCCCATCCCTAGTGGTTGACGCAGTATATGTTAAATAATAAAAAAAAAATGGGGAAATAACTTTTATCATTCTTGATTGATCTATAAGTGGGAATGAATAGATTGAAGTCAATAAAAGTGATTATATACATAATATGTTATTATATCATTCCCACGAATTGTAGGAAAATAATTTTGAAATCGAGGTGTGAAAATGGAAGTGCACAGAAATTAAATTGAATTATCAATTTTGACTACCCTTAAATATCATCACAAAAGTGCAATATTCTTAACGCTTCAAACAAAACTATTAGTCCATCGGACTGTAACGTTTTTTTTTCAAAAATTTGACATTATATTCTTCTATGTAAAAAGCATTGCTGACATCTATATGTCAATGGATCATTGGCAATTTTTTTCAACCTTTCCACCAAAAATTTTCTGGACACTACATCAATGAGTTGTTGAACCGATGCTCGGTTTTTTAAGTTTTATTGAGGAAGAATAGTAGTAATTGGCATATGGTTTTAAATGAAACTAACTGTTTTTAAATGACTCCACAATATATTTGTAAAAAACCTGTAAATATATTGTGGAGTCATTTAAAAACAGTTAGTTTCATTTAAAACCATATGATGAGTAGATTCCACGAAGTGAGGGTTTATACAGTTAACTCAATTAGTAATTGGCAAGTATGAATTTGAAATATTTCAAACAAAACCGAATATTTTGGGCCATAACTGAAATCCAAAAGTTTCTGGAGAAGAAGTTGGGAACTATCTGCTAGGATGTTCCATACGCTGAATCAGTAACAAGTAGGATAGTTTTATTTAAACGCGAATTGCGAAACGTCGACCCGGCGCGCATTATAAAAGTATGTGTATTATTGTGCATATTCAAAAAGTGCATTAAGTTTGTCAATATTGGATGAAAAATATGGAAAAAGAGTTTATTTTTATGTCTAGTTTTATGTTGTTCGATGAGATAATAGTTATTCATGTATTAGTAGCGGAAAGTGATACATTATTGCTTGAGAGTAATGGTTATTACTCGAAAGCAATAATGTCACGTTTTTGCTCATAATACATACAACATTTTTTCTGCAATCACTTAATTGTAACTTAAGAAAAATATGAAGTATAATTCATGAAAACTTTCAAAATCTGTCAGTTTAAATATGTCAATTCAAATATGTTTCAAACTTTTATATCTGTCACTGTCAATACAATTGTGTTTTTCTGATCGTGGTAAAAGTGACACTACTTTGACCTGTTTTCTATGCGCAAAGCTTAACATTCCAGAATAGTGGGCAGTTGCTAAGCAATTAGGAAATAACAGTGCGATAATACTCTTTACCTACAACCCCCCCTGTAATCAGTCAATAACACACAGTCGGTATCAATGTAATGACGTCTATTACGCAATGTAAAAAAACGCACAGCTGTAAAGTAAATAGCACGGCTATCCCTAGCAACATCTTAGCAACTGTCAATAGACGTCGCCATTTTATTCAATATTTACTATTTGAAAACATTCGATATGGCCACGTTTAACTATGAAAAGCCCAAGTAAGCACTGATTATAATTGGGAAATGGACTTTTAATTATCAAGAATGTATTAATAATGATTAAACGTTAGTTCTTCATTGTGCTTCTTTCATTGGTAATAGAGTAATAGAGATGGAAGAGATGAGAGTTTACCAAGCAGCTCTAATAATGTAACTGTTGTTTATGCTTCAACAAGCAAAGGAATAGATTTTTTATTTGTGTTCAATAACTGTACAGTTACTATAAACAATTATTATGATAACTAATATTATGGAATTAAATGTCATACAATACAATTATCAAAAATATCTATTGTTGATGTTGTTCAAGTATTTTAAATAAGATTATAAATACAAGTACAAGAAGGTCGTAGGTAAAATATAATACGTAACTCGTGCTGTAAAGCATTTCACGCACTCACGGAATTACGCAGTCGCCGCTACGCGGCATCGTACGTAAATTTTCCATTCCTGCGTAAAATGCTTCTTACCACACACGTTACGTAATATACTATACGCACTGCTAAAGCGTGCGGTAATGTAACAATTGGATTATTACAATAAAATGGAACAAAGTAAGGTTGATTTTTATAATGATGAAGTTGTTATAATAGTATATTACGTAACTTGTGTGGTAAGGAGCATTTTATGCACGAATGGAAAAGTGCGTAATTCCGTGAGTGCGTGAAATGCTTTACAATACGAGTTACGTACTATACTTTACCTACGACCTACTTGTACTTGTATTTTTTATAAGAAGCATAAGAAATAACAGTTACATAATTAGAGGTGCTTGTAAACTCCATCTCTATTACTCTATTACCAATGAAAGAAGCAAGAAAGTATATTGTTGATAACCGAAAGTTCATTTTTCAATTATAATCAATACATATACCTAGCCTTTTGTGCTTTTCATAGTTAAACGTGGCCAAACGTGTTTTCAAATAGTAAATTTTGAATAAAATGGAGACGTCTATTGACAGTTGCTAAGATGTTGCTAGGGAAGCCGTGCGATTTACTTTACAGCTGTGCGTTTTTTTACAGTGCGTAATAGACGTCATTACATTGATACCGACTGTGTGTTATTGACTGATTACAGGGGGGGTCGTAGGTAAAAGATATAAAAGAAACATCTAATATATAACGATATTCTTGAACACAAATCAATTGTTGTTAATAATTACATTTATTGTACGGTTTGAACAATTTGTAAATTGTACTGGAGGGCAACGAGAATTTATAGACGTTGAAGCTGCATGACTAATTTTTGGTTTATCTCGTTTCGATCATTTTCATTTGAAGTCGAGGCAGGAGCGCTATTCTGTAACTCGTTTCGGAGAGAAATCGGTATCAGTAAGACTCAGTTATCGACAGTCGTCGGTAAGTCGCATGTGCAGCATTCTGTATACCTTTTCACCGTCCGATATCGCGAATTCGAGTCGATGAGAATCGGTATGTCTACCGTAATCTAATGAACCCCACGGTAACCGTTAGAGCCTCCGCACACGGGTCGATTGGCACTCGAAGCGAATCCGTCTCGAAGTCGAAGCGGAATGAACGTCACATACGAACTATGCGATGCAATCGGAGGTTAACCGTACACGGGGCGATTTTTATCTGTCTCAGTTCGCGTATGTCTCCCAACAAGTTCAGTCCTTTTTTATAATGAGTGGTTCAAGTGATGAAGAGGACGCTGTTATTTTTCATATGTACCATCGGATAAAAAAAAGGAAACGGATATTATGGATACATCCGTACATAGAGCGGAATTTTCATGGTCGGTTGTTTGTTGCTGCAAAAGAATTACAGAAAAGTGATAAAAAATTTTAAGCATTCTATAGAATTTCAAAAGAGTGTTACAAGTTACAAGAAAAAGTGATTCAATCACTGGAGAAATTCCATTTTTTAATTAAATCCAAGTACTTACATCCATATTGCAAGCTAAACTATCGTCACACAAATAGGAGAAAAAAAAAAGAGAGAACCAGCTCAGAAAAAACGCTAGAGAGATAGGTGTCAAGAAAAATAGTTACAAGGGCAAATCATCAACTGAGGACGAGCCATCGAAATGGGTGGCTGCCAAAGTTTCTTCGTACAGTTCTGAGGGTGCCTAGACATCACAGAACAAATGTTTGAAAAACTGACTATGTAATTTCATTAACTAGAAGTTTGAAAAATAATTCATGAAAATGACACAACCAACCCCGTTCTCCCCCACTCACCAATATCTAACCTGAATATCTCGAGAATGTATCGAAACAAATGCACGTTACCAAGGTCTGAAGTTACATACCGTGTGTAAATAAAACTCAATACGTCACAATCCCTTTCCTGTTTTGACAAGACAACATTTACGTTATTAATATTTCAACAAAAAAAAAACTTTTCTTGAAATATTATTTTGTATATCGTGACTGCCTACAGGATATCCTTAATAATCCTCAGATAATGAGATTATGAATAATATTTTCGTGGTTTGAGTTTTGTTAATTTTTTTCTATTGTTCAAGGCTTTGATATAATAGTTTCTGTTCATAGACAAATTATTAATAAACCTTGCTTGAATGAATATTTCCTTGATATTCACATTCAACAGGAATGTTATTTGGAGACGTTCGCGTTTCTCTCTTTTTTTTGATAATTTTCCGCCATCCAGAATGACGGGCCGTTTGTTCAGCGTATGGGAAAAGGGATTTCGGAACGTTCATTTGTCAATATTATGTCTGGAAGCACTGGTGCTAAAACAGTGTCTTGCCTCGAGGGAAAAACTAGGTTTTCTGTATTATCAATTATTGAGGAACAATTGCATTTATTGTATAATGTTATTTGAACTGATAATGTTTGAAAAAAATTTGAAATTTGTGAAAAAGATCCAGTGTATCATTTTCAATACGGAAAATACTTATGCGGGAAAGGAAGGAACGAAGGTCTCTTATTACATATTGCGTATCACCCCTTTTGTTCTAGGTATGACGTTACCCATTCAGTAACGTACCCACCAAGATTCACGCTGGATGCTTGAAATTTTCAATGGAGAAGACCACTGAAAGATGAAATTCTCTCAAATAGCCATTTTTGGATTAATTGATTATGATGTTGGTTCAGTGTCTAGATATCATGTGTCAAAACCGTATTAAACAGATTTTCTGGCGTTTTGGATTCAACATATTAATTCTAATTTTTCGCGACAAATGGGCTATCACGTCGAAAACCAGATGACATGAGCGCAAAGCCTCCCTGTGGAGGGTTTTTTATCATTGCGCTTATATGATTGGTCGGCTTCAGGTAAATAGATGTGTTGAGGCTAGTGTACGTCATACTATATATTACAACAATTGGAGGAGTCTTTACAGAAGGCACGTGGAATTTTATGTTTCAAAAGGAAATTATTTCATTCAATACATTATTCATATGATCAAATATGCAATTCCATCATATAGTAGTTTTTGGGCATAAGGCTAACGATTATGCTGTTTTTCAAAATAAGTTTCTCCTTCATTGTTTGGTGGTAAGGAGCTGAGAAGAAAGCTATGATTTTTCAACATTTCTCTCGTTCTCTGCCAGGAAAACAGCTTGGTATATAATTAGGCGATCTCTTCGTATCAGATTTTTCCATTCATACGAATATCAATTAGAATGCTTCTCTCCATATCAGTACCTTTTTTATACCATTGGCCGGTTTAGTGGTTAGGGCGCGAAACATACACCAGAAAAACCTGTCAAGTACACCACGTGTACCAGCTAGGTTGATAATGATTCACATTTTACCTCACAAAAACACGTAGTACCCTCATGTTGTGTAGAAGTACTTTTAGATAGAGGGTGTCCAATAATAGATTTCCAAAACAAATTGTCACTTATTATGTTCAGTGCCAAGTTGTTGGTTAAGTCTTTTTTCCTACTACAAATACATAGATAAGTTCTATTGTTTTTTATATACCTTTCAATATTATGGGTTTGATTGATTGATAACTCTCTTTCAGGTATAGAACTCTGTTTTACTAAACTGAATACCTTTTTCATTTATGACATCAACTTTTTTTGCTAATATTGGGATCTCTACTTGTATGTCCCAATCTCAAGGAACAACTTGATTTCTAAAATGCTAGCTTTAATATATTGTGAAACTGTAAGATACTTACACTATTATATGTATCTATCGAACTTGCTATATTTCTTGGGTTTTTTCAGTTCTGGTCCGCGGATTTGTCTCTGTTTTGTATTTATTTCTAGTGACACCAAAAGTGATTCGCTCTCGTGAAGCTAATAACCGCCAAACACGTGATAGGGAATTTTTCTTCAATATATTGGAAATTCAACTCCTTTCGTGTTTTTTTTTACTGTGCCTATGGATTTGTCAATATTATGTCTTTACGACGCAGTGACCACCGAATCCGAGGCACGAAGATCTGAGCTTATCAAACAACAAACAATTTGCATATTTACATATGGTAATAGGACCTTCTGGTTGCTGGATAACATGTTTCTACTTACATACAACCTGAATTACACAGCAAAAAAGTGATGGGTTTGTCTCTGCAGAGTCCGTGGGATGATGTAATTTTTTTTTCTTTGAAATTATGATCTTGTGCACCTTCTGTGTATGCCAATATTTATGAATACCTATTTATATCTTCCTACTTCATTAAAGTTTATTTTTGTAATGTACAACCTCATTCTTAACCAATTTTAATCTGTTTAAACACACATGAAGTGAACAAATTCTGATCTGCTCGCCAATTGCCGTGTGAAATAAACAAACATAAATATACACACTTTTGATTACTGGAGAACTGTAACCATCATTACATTCACATTGAGAAGATCGGAGAAATTGAGAAAAATAATCTAACTTGACAATATTTTGGTTAACTTGCTCAATGCATTATTCCCACTTGCAGCATTTCAGCATTGTTATTTCACATCTTCAATTCCATTGTAATCATTTCCGCTCCATACTCCTTAATTTGCACCCAGACTAACATCATATGAGATTGAGTTCCCAATGATATGGTGCTAAGCTAATTGGAAATTAGTTGTACCTTACTAGATATTGTTATTCATAAGGCTTTGTTCTGGTTTGTCCTCTACCGAAAAACGTATATACTTTTTTTTATCTTTTTGGAGTGATACCTGACTGTAATTGGTCCCTCTCAAGTCAGTACAACTATTTTTGCGACGTCGGCACTCACATTCTTCTGATTGTCTTTGGTACGGTTGGATATGGAAGGTAAAAATAATCCTACATCGTCGGCACTCTTTCTCTTCCTGTTGTTCAGCTTCGTGGGTTCCTCGTCGTAAAAATTTAAGTCAGGAATACTGAAGTCTCAGGTACTATAACCTATCCTTGGTGATAATTTTTACGAAAATTAATACCTTTATCGCAAAAACATAGAATAAAGTGAATTTATAAGGTCAATAATACGAAAGCTTTAGAGTATTACCTATAACGTAACAGTAACAATTAAAGTTATTTCCACTCTTAGAATCACTTATACATTATTTTTACTCATAAGTATAATTCTGGCGGTTATAATCACCATTAGTTCCACGTAAATATTACCTATAAGTTATTTTCACTTATACGTAAAATTGCTGTATACTTAGTTATAATAACGTTTCCAATTTCACTTTACATCCCGATTCACTGTTAAGTTGCCAATGCTTGTCTTTTTGTGACGTAAATGTTTCAACAGTTTATTACTGATAGGTTCGTGACTTTTTGGTATTTTGTTGGAAATCGTTACTTCATAAATTACTTTTTGATTTTTTTACCTATATGAGTTATATTTAAAAGAACTACAAAGTCACAATTACCGAATAAATTAACCATGAAGTGAATTTAACTCAAGGGCTGTTGTTTTTTTGGACGCCATAATGATTATCACTTTCAATTTTGTGTGATTCAAAATTATTGTCGAAATTATAAGTACTTCGACCTACTTTTAAGCTCAGAAAATTGTTGATATAATTATTTGTATGACCAAACTGAATGTATGAAAATCCTTTTATACATTTTATCGATATGAAATTAATTTCTAGACCGCATTACGCTTAACATTTTCATAAGAAAACTGATTATTTTGGAGGCGAGTGATAAATTGAGAGCTAAAAGTATCCATATTATCAGTAAAGTATGTTCGGTTCATGTTCTCGAAGTTGGGGACTTCTGAATTGAGCGTGTTTTACTTTGTATTATTCACCAATATTATATTATTGTGATTATGTAGAGCAAGCCACCATAGTTAAGGAAGTTTAGATCAAAACTATAAAAGATAAAGGAATGAAATTTTGCTCCACGTATCACCGAGGAGGATAGAAAATAATAATATGTTGTCAGAACTACTACTTTATCACGTTATCATGACGTCGTTGAAACGGTATTATTACGTCTTTATGTCCGTCACTGCAACGTTTTCACGACGTTGTAGTTTCCACAAATGTGTTCTCCATTTTGGTAGTGGTTACGTGCTAACGACGTAACAACGACTAGTAAAATGACTTGAAGGTTGACTAGATATTCAGTTTTACGGTTTTACGACTTAAAATGTTAGTTGGGGATACTATAGGTATTCACCATCACTAGTATCGAATAGAAATGAAATATAAAACCCTGGATGAATCGAAAATAGATCAGATTACACTTTAAATAAAATAGGAAGACATGAAAATCCCAGCTTTACACAAGTGAATTCCCGTTCGATAGAAATCGATGTAATTCAGTGTCTTTGTGTGATTAATTGACTTCCCTCGTCCAAGAATAAGCCA
Organism: Galerucella pusilla; assembly: GCA_910591695.1. NCBI lineage: Eukaryota > Metazoa > Arthropoda > Insecta > Coleoptera > Chrysomelidae > Galerucella > Galerucella pusilla. The sequence continues at coordinate 59,982 of CAJUYI010001045.1, read as the reverse complement.
GCTCCTTCTATGAAAACACAAAAGCCTGAAATGTACCTGTGCGAAATGAAACTTTTTCTCACAGGACGTTTTTGTCTTTGATATCTATTTCCCCTGTGAGAGAAATCCCCCTAATTGCCTTTAGGCCAATCCAATGAATTATTATCGCTTTATAGACGGTCTGTGAATGATTGTGATGAGATGAATGATTAATACCATGCCTGTAAGTTTTATCATTCCTGTTTCACGACGAGCGTACACTTTCTATGGATTGGAAACTTTGTAAATTTTTATGAATATCTACAGTGTGACCCATTTTGTTTGGAAGCACCCTTGTGAAATCCGCATTCCTCAACCGATTTTGATTCAATTTTTTTGTTAGATTCAGTTTTAAAAACAGTATTTTGGCACAAATTTTCATAGCCTAATTACTATTTTCAAGGCCCTCTATGTTAATTTTTCTTTGCCAAAAAGACAAAAGTACATCAGGCATTTTTTTTCTCAAATATACCACTGGATTTAGAATCATTACAAAAAATGTAAACTACCAAAATTTTATCAGAAAATTTTTATTAACAACAAAGTTATTACAATATGAATTTGGAAAACGTGGTATTTCCATTAATTTTTTACGTAGAGTGTAGACAAATTTTTGAAATGGCAACATGGTTAGCAAAAACTCGGACCCAAACATATTGCACAGTGAAAATTCGAATCCGATAACTTAACCCGTTCTGGAGTTATAGCTTCTGAAAGTAATGTAAAATTGTGCTTAATCATTTGGATTGTTGGCAAAGTAGTCTATGGCAATACGGTCATAAAAAATTTCTTGCCTGCCTGCAGTTTTCGGCCACTGCTCCAGTCTCAATAAATACTTTTTTTAATTTTGTGCACTACAAAGCAGCAAATACGGCGATCTGGATGTCTGTTACTTCTCGTTCACTTCTGTCATTGTAACCAAAAAAAGTACAATTTCAACTTAGTCTTGAACAGTTGTTGAATAGTTGAATATTTGGAACATTAAGTACTTACTATTTTATACAAATGTGACTGACTGACATAAATTAAATTTCAAAATCAAAGCCTACTTGTGACTCGTTGATTCCATTTTGTTAATAAATGAAATTATTAAGCACAATTTTACATTACTTTCAGAAGCTATAACTCCAGAACGAGTTAGGTTATCGGCTTCGAATTTTCACAGTGCAATATGTTTGAGTTTTTGTTTTTGTTTACTATGTTGCCATTCTGAACATTTGTCTATATTCTACGTAAAATATTACTGAAAATTCCAATTTTTCCAAATTCATGTTGTAATTATTTTCATAAAATTTTGGTAGTTTACATTTGTGATGATTCTGAATCCAGTGGTTTAGTTATGTTTGAGGAAAAAAATGCCTAATGTACTTTTGTCTTTTTTGGAAAAGAAAAATTAACATAGAGTGCCTTCAAACAAGTAATTAAGCTATAAAAATTGGCACCAAATTACTGTTTTTGATACCGTAAAAGTGGACAACTTTGCCCTTTGCATCCAGCTTTACCCACGGACGTCATTAATTAGAAATCATATTTCATAAGTCTGGCAACACATCAAAACCACCAAACCGCTCCGGCGTGTTCAAATTAATATTTTCCCAACTAATGAGCAAGTTGATGGACAAACTGGAATGTAATTCTGGAAAAATATTCAAAGTGGATTCAGAGCTTGCGGAATTTATCCGTTTGACCCGACGAAGTTTATAAAAAAATGCCAAACCAACGATTTGAAAAAAAAAAATGAGAGGGAAAATTGATTAATCGTTTTTGGAATATCTCAAAAATCAACGTAAACCTGACGAACCGCTGAAGAAAGGGGCTAAAAAGACATTAAAAGTTCGGGCTGGTTGTTCCTTGACATATGAAGAAACGAATGGCACTAATGAAGCTGTCTCTGATAACTCGTCGGACTATAGTGACATGGAAATTAATGAAGAAATTATGCTGGTGCCAAGTACGAGTGAACAGGATGGGAAAAGAAACATGGAAGTTGTCTCTACACATACTGATGAAAGTATTGCCCATTTTGAACCAGACGCAATAAAGAAAGTCTCATACGTAGTTGTACAATTTCCGACCAAAAAGACTGTGAAATATTTCATATCAAAATTGACTGGGACCAAAGATGATGACCAATATAGTTTAGAAGAATCATATGTTGTTCAGTTTATGAGAAAAGCTGCTAACACTATCCTAGGATATATATTTCCAGAAGTCGAGGATGTGTCCGTAGTAAACGTTCTGGACATGAAAGCAGTTCTTCCTACCCCTACAGTAGGGAGAATAGGGAATTTTTTATTCAAAGAGAACTTAAACATGTTCAACTTGTGAGAATATTTTATTTTCATTATTTGTTGAATTATTTTTGAGTTCGCTTCGAGTTCTATTTTGGTACCTACCTGTTATAATATTTTCAAGTTTATTCATAACATAAAACATGTTATTTGTGATCTCAGTCTATACCGGATGTCCTTTGACGTTATGTACTTACGGTCAACCCAAAACTTTTTAAAAACTGTCTGGGTGTGCAAAGTTGCCCTGGAAGCGGTCTCAATTGAATTTATGTGATAAAGTTATAGCTGGGCAAAGTTAAAAAAAAATCTAGGACAACTTTGCCCACCCTCCGTTTATTTTTTTCATAGGTTTCTCATTTCTTCTTGTTATAAACGACTATATGATTTGATTCGTCATATAAGTATTCATCATACAGTGAAATTATCAATACCTCATAATGTAAAGTACGATTTTCATTCAAGGAAAAGTGTGAAAAAGCAGGTAAAGTTGTTCACTTTTTCGTACTGAATCTAACAAAATAAATTGGATCAAAATCGGTTGAGAAATGCGAATTTTACAAGGGTGCTTCCAAACAAAATGGGTCACACTGTATATAAATATACAGGGTGGTTCGTAAGTTATGGTCCAAAGTGAAGTGTAAGATTCTTCGCCTGAAAATAAAACAGTCTGACGCAACTTTTTTAATGAGAAATCGATAATAAGAAAGATAAAGGGTGGCAAAGTTGGCATGTCAAAAATGTGTTTTTCAGTAAAAATTGGGAGATTTTCGATATACAAACGTGGAAATAAGATAGTGGTTCTAGTGCTTGGGAAAACATGGAGTGTTATCCATTTTAATGTTTTTTTCAGAGTGCGCCTGAACGATTAACTTATTTATCGTTAAGGTTTTCATCTATTTTCAGGAAGGCTTCTGAAAGATCTTCGTAATTGAAGAAATAGTACAGCTAAGTATCATCTACGCAATTATGATAATTCATTTGGTTGAGACAAGACGTGAAATTAGTAGTACTAGTACTGCCTTGGGAAACACCAAATTTTATTTTCATGGAATAAGATTGTTTGACCAACACAGACAGCATTACATTCTGGACATTCAAGTTTATTTATCCCAGACTTTTTTGGTGGGGGTATTTCCGCTTTTAACATCTAACAATTTCTTTCTCTTGAAAGAAACTGTTCCATTTGTTGTTTGAAATATTATATTTCAAATATTACCTATTGAAATATTATCAGTAGTAATACCCCTAGGGTCTTGATAATACCAAGATAATTTTGTCATAGCGAATGCTGAAAGCGTGTTGCTTGATAATAGCCCGAGGCCGCAGGCAACACGCTTGAAGGATTCTCTGCGATAAAATTTTGAGTATTTATCAGGACCCGAGGAGTATTCTATAAAATAATTTTTTACGTTGTAGCTTCCAAAAAATTGATTGCCAATCTGATGTAATTTTCAATACAAACTTTATTAATTTTAATCAAATAGTATTTATTTTTATTTAAAACTACAGTTGTGAAAAGTACAATAAAATTGGTAAATTAATTGAATCGTTAGATGCAATACCTAATCTTCGCGACATTTTTAATCCAGTTGTCAGTTTGACGTTTAATTAATGTTTAATAAAAAGTAAACACCAAACTGAACACACCACGTGTAGGGTATTATCGCTGTAATACAGCGGTGATTGGATGAAATTTGACAGATGACTTGAAATTAAGTAATTTGATTGGTTACTATATCCAGTAAAAAATTATCAGCAAAATATGGGTTTGTAATTTTGTATTTCATTGGTTTCTCCAGGAGATATTAGTTGCAATACCAAATTTTTTCTTTTCTATCGATTAATTCATTAATTACATGGAGTAAATATCCGTTGGATGTGGCTATTTGTTTAATTATATTGATTTCTTCATTACAATTAAGTATATTTATTTATAGAAACTGAAAATGCATTGTATATCATTCAATTATATGCTACTAATTCATGTGACATGGGATGATTGGAATTATAGGGTATAGGCCCATCAGTATAATATGTTGGTTTTCTGTTAATTGAAAAATCAAGTTATTATTGATTTTTTGAATTTTCAAATGAAGAAAATGTATAAAGTTATTTTCGTAATGTGAATTTAATGTTTGGCCAAAGTATATAAGAATATGAGAAAACGACAAATTTTAAACAGGAGGTAATTAGAGTAATATGAATATGAACATTTTGGAATATAACAAGAGGAGAGATAGGACGATGTAGGGAAGAAGAGATCAAGAAAGATTCAGATATATTTATTGCTGCTATGCCATATGAAATCGAACGTTTGAAAATAGACTTGGAAAAACAAGAAATAGGAAGAATTGTTTTCTTCCTCACTTTTAAATTGTGTGTACTATATCAATTTCTCCATTAAAATTATATTTGTACATAGGAACTGGAAATGCACTGTGTATTATGAAAATTCTATGCTGCTTATTCATATGACATGAGATGATTAGCATGATAGGGTATAGTCACATCAGTATGTGTTGGTTTTTTTGTGAATTGAAAAATCAAGTAAATTGACATGATTGAAAAATACAGCTAATTGTCGTTAACTACATACAAAACAAGTTAATATTATTATGTCACCCACATAAATTTTTCTTTTCAAACTATCGATAAAAATGTCCGCCACCATTGATTATATGTATAGGGCTTTTTGTAGGTGAACCTTCATTTTTAATATACAATTATAATATGTCTGTCTAAGTTGGAATCTTATAAAAAACTTTTTTATTATAAATTAAAAAAAAAATTATTCCCCATAAAAAAATCTGCATCATCTAAAACCTATAACTCTGTCATCAAATATCAAATTTTTCAGTCGTATTCCAGGTTTGTCAAAAAATATAAGTTTCACTCAAGAGTAAGTACCTTTAAATTTGACAGGATCGAAATAGGTTACTGAAAAAAGTTGGATAGCATAAGTATGAGTAAAAATCGAATTTGTTTGTTTCTAATATTAATATGTTAATTTCATAACTTAGTGATTGAATGTATTTTATTATTTGCAAAATAAATGAATATGCACTTATTCCGCGTTTCAAATGCAATATTATTGAAAAATTTGGAAAACCCAGAAGATTATAATATGCTTCGTAATCACAAGAGATAAATGTTCATTCAGAATAGAAACATAAGTAAAAAATAAAACGATCTGAAGTTTCAATTTGAATGAATGTAATAACGTATTTAATCGTAGTTTTTAATTTTGATCAATTTTTTATAATAACATTTTTAGATATTGTCAAATTTAAACTCTGAAGTGGAACTAATATTTTTTGACAAACCTCGTAGGTATACGACTGAAAAATTTGATATTTGATGAGTGTATAAATTCTGGGCCTTAGATAGTGCAGAACTTTTCATAGAAATGAATTTTTTCCTGAAATCAATAATAAAAAAGTTTTCCATAGGACTCCAATTAGGTGTATTGAAATTAATAATAAAAAAGTTCATTTTTCTTACCTGTATGATCTAATCCCCTTTCTCGATTTATCTTATTTTCATTTTTCTTTCATGTAGAACTAACCAAGTCGTCACAACGTGTCAATATTAACGATTTAGTATATATATTATATATTATTAAGTATTAAGTATTAAGTATTTCTGAATTAATAATAGTAATAATATTATATCCTCCAGTAATTTCTCCACAATTTTTCGGAGGAATTTTGGAAAGCAAGTTAAATAAATTGATCGGAAGATTAAGTTTTTAAAAATAACTCTATTGGATACAATTGTTTTGGTCAGCCTACCTCTCTTGGACAGGATTTTCTTTTCTTAAAATCTTCTTTCGGGTCCATAATATGAAAATAAAAATTATAATTATAGTTAAAATAAACAAAAAAGGGATATAAGGTCGGCGTTGCCTTCGGGTATCTTGCAGCGTCGGCTAGTATTTATACGGGGTGTGCAAGTATGTTCATATAACTAGCATATTGGTAATATCAAATAATGAAATGAGTTTGGAGTTATCTTGCAAGATGTATGTTTTTCATTACTTACACTAGATACTACTATTCGGCTTAGCCAAAATATTAAACATCAAGTAGGTATCACATCGAATGTAACATCTGCCATTATGACGATATTTCACTCATCGAAATAATAAGCAATTTGGAGCTTTCATTTATTATTATTGAAGTGGAGTTATTTAGGAACTTCCAGAGTAAACTCAATTACAAATTCGTATTTGGGAGAATGAGTTTATGATTTTCTCAAATGTGTTACAGCCAATAATAAAAAACTTCCATTTTTTTCCTCGTATAACTCTGATAATGAAATATTTTGGTATCATTCTATTGGTCCTCTTCATTTTTTTCAACCTATTTCGGTACTTTTACGGTTTCCCAAACTGCAATGTTGGTACCATTGATTCTATACAGGTATCTTCACAATTTGAAACCTGTAGGTACAGATATACACCCAGACTATTTCGCATATTCCTTTTGTCACTTCAGAAAATATTATGGAAATAAAGCAGGGTATAAAATCACAGTGTACTCTGAAAGCACTCCGTTTGAGCTCCATTTGAATAGGTACGTATTTGAAACGTGGATCGTGTGATGTAACCCATTTAACGAGAGCAAATTTTCTCCAACCTTCTAAAATGTATTCTAATTAGCAATTGGGGCAGTTCAAAGGATCTCTCTACTTGGAAATGGCACTCCGAATGGAATGGAATGTATGGAATAAATGTGAAAGGGTTTCGCTCATCGATATGAGGATCATGTGAAAGTACGAAGAGTGTGAATTGAAAATGCATGCACCAATTTGCTGTTAAAGTAAGCTTCCTAGGATAAAAATAAATGAATTTAGGAATTATAAGTGCTGGGATAAGAGTGATTTCCTATGTATCATAGGAAAATGGAAGCAGTCCTCTTGTCTTGGGCTATTGCACAAACCCAAACTTACTATCGACGCTACAGGAGACCGGTCCATCAACATATAGCTGCTGATCGATACAAATGACATCTGTCACTCATTTTCATCTTTAAGTCATTATCATATAAAAATTCCAAGTCGTATGAATAACAATATAAACGTGGAACAAGAGGACGAAGAGCTAGAGATCAATTTGCATAATTTGAAGAAAGCAATAAAAAAAGATTTTTATGATGCTAACAGAGATAGTAATCGTTTGGTTGAACATATTAAAAACGATATAAGCGACACCATAGCATACGGTCCGAGAAATGTGAAAACGAGATCAAATGAACCGAACTTCAATCGAAGTGAAGACTTGGATAATGACAGTCAAAACCAAACTACTGGGGCGGACATGATAGCTGCAAGTATTGTGATGCTGCAAGAAAAAGCTGGAATAGATATACAGGTGATAAAGCTATACGATGAATATCAAGCGCAGGATACAGTTCGGTTGGATCAAATATCAAAATATTTTAAGTTAATCCCTCAACAAATTCTCGACGATTTTCATAGAATTAACGAAAATACTGAGAGTGCAGTTGATGCTATCAAATCAAAGTTAACTGAATCTTTAGAACAAACAGATTTGTTTGAAAACGTGATCCAGGGAGTGCAGTATAAAGTTGATAAAACCAAAAATACTGTACAGGAACACGTGAATGTGTTTAGGAATCCAATGGCTGAAGTAACTCCCGAAGAAATGATTTCGCAAGAATTTGTTTCCGCACAATTTAATGAACTTGCACATATAGCAAAAAAAGATTTTCATGATGCTCAACAAAAAAATGAAAAAACCAAACAAGATATACTGGAAAATTTAGAAGTTCTTAATGACATAATTTCTGTTCAGAATCCTGAGCAAGATTTTCAAAATATTAGTGCTGAGATGAATGAGTCTGTGATGAGGGCGAAGGCGGAAATACAAAATGTAGCCACCACACCGACGGGGGTTAATATTCAAAAAGTCCTCAATGAAATTAAAGAGAATCAAAAATTAAAATTCACCGAAACCAATGAAGATATGGAGGAGAAAGTGAAAAATGTCAAATATAAAGTTAACGAGAATTTAGACCAAATTTATGAGGAGATAGATAATTCTGTGAAGGCATTTTATGAATCTCCCGCTGCAAACGTTACGTTGAGTATTCGTAATATTCAAGAAAAAGCATCTACTCACTTTACAGATGTCGGTAATAAAATACATGATGACGTTGATGCTATCAAGAGCGAGCCTATTGCAGATAGAACGAAAATCCAATTTAGCCAGATTGACAAAAAAATGCAAAATGACGTGAATAGTATTAAAAAAGCAGTTTCGGATATGACTGAAACTTTCGGTGCATATTTACCCAAGAGAAGAGTAGAGAAAAATTGAAAACTTCCATTCATTCCATTAAAAAATAAAGCAAGTATATCATTGTTGTTTTTCATTTTTCTTGTATTCTGTAACTGATGATAATAAGTTATAGTAACACAAGAGCTTCGGGTATTCCTCGAGCTATGCTCTCGTGATTTTTCGCAGATTACGTCTCGCTACTCGTGAAATAATCGATTACTTTCGATTGCTTGATTGGTGTTTATATAATAAATGGACCGCTAATAGTGAATCATTGATCTAGTATTGATATTGATCGTACAAATTATAGAAGGTAATTTGTGACACATTGTTATCTGTCGATAAGCTTGAACTAGATATATTGGCACTGCGTTGGAGACCCAATTGCTCCCCTTATTTCCCAACTTGAAGCTATTGCGGAGCGATTAATTGCGATTCCAAGATTTTTTTTCAATCTTTCAAGAATTTCAGAAGGTAGTTACTATCGCAACACACATTGTTGGACCATAGTCGGACCAACCAAGAAGCCTAAGAGATTGAACCACGTTGTCAAGCGAAAAGTGGAGTATCCAGAGTTCATATTATACTCTTCTTAGTGTGCGAAGTCGATTGTTGATGTCCTTCTATTATATTACATTGGAAGAAATGTAATATATCACAATCATGAGCCGCTTAAATGTATTACAAATGTTGACCCTAATCTTTGACTTGAAAACTTTGATTAGTTGATGTTTAGAATACGCGCAAGCGCGAGCTTTCAATCGGTAGAGATTTCACCATTCGAAATAGGATGCAGACGTACCTTTGGTATTGGCAATGTGTCTGGCGTCTTCTTCTACTGTCCCACTGACAGTTATCGTCAGGTATGTACTTTGTTGCTTACGGTCAATTATTATTTATGAGAAGTGAATATTAATTTTATTGTTATGTTTATTTGAATAATACAAAAATAAACCTAGATAAACGGGAAAACATCAGCATTTTGGAAGTCCTCAAGTATTTTCAGTTAGAAAAAGAAGCTAGTAATTATCAATTCCATAGCCTTTTCGGATTCGGCTCAATACGATTCCAATGATTCATCAAATTCAAGAATAAGCTATATGTCAAAATGAAAAATAGAATAAACGACATACCCAAAACCGGAATATAGGTCTCACACGATAACTCACACCAAGAATGCTATAGACTCTACTTTATACGCTGTAACTATGATCAACTTGTAATTCCTATTGGCTAACTTTATCATGAGCTATAGAATCATTAGCATCATGGAGAAAATATTCAAGAATCAGAGACTTGTGAATAGAAAATGTCGAAGAAGTGTGAGCAGTTTATAGCAGATGACACGAGAATAGCTGGAGGTTGAAAAGACAGAGTGAAGTACGTTCACCGAGATAACCTAAAATAACATCTGTTATATCAGTATTGTTCATTCTCATGAAAATATTTGAATGAACGAACAATGAATAAAACAAACGTATGTTATGGAAAGTTGTATTTTCTAAGAATCAATGCGTTAAATTTTTCTCCGCTTTTATCAATTCACAAGACAGGCGACAGCGGTGAATTTAGAAAAATGGAAATAGCTTCGGGTATTGATTTGAGAGCGAATTATTTTGTTGGCCACCCCCATTCTAAAAAGAACCCGCAATACTTTACCACGTCGTCCATACTCCACAAACTCTTGAGCCAGTTTGCACCATCTATTCCTGAAACTAATACTGAGTGGAGTCAGTATCACTGTAATATAAGTTTCCCTTCATTCACATCCTCTTGCATCGTAGTTTGACCAATTACTAATTTCCACCGGCCACACTCAAACGTTAAGCTTTACTTAAATCCACTAAGTGCCACTTAATCGTTCGTACCGTAGTTGAGGCGCGGAATATCCTCGGCTTCAAGCTCGTCTTGACCCTAGGAAGATAACCTTCCGTGAATGTCACGAAACAAATTGTGAATTCTCCTCGTATCCAAAAAGCGGGCATACCTGAGTCCCGGGCGTCTCAGTAGTTTTCTCTGTATGTGTTATTTATGGTTTCCTCATTCATGGTCAGTATCGTGCCTATAGTGGTCAGTTGAAATACCAATATTGGAGTTTATTACAGTTTACATATGAAAATTCAGATTTAAGTATATATCCTTTGGTAGACGTCTTTGTATTTGTTATTTGTATTGTCGAAATGGAAATGTTTAAAGATGATAATGATTTAGAAGTCATTGACATAATTGTTTCATATATAGGTCAGGATTATTTTAATACACTCTATTCTAGAACGTTTTTTCCTAGAACAAGAGTGACAAAGGAAACTGCTCCCGATTTTTGAGGAGAAGTTGGAGCAGAATTGAAATATCCTCATGATTTGTGACTGAAACTACAAATTCCCAATTTTTGGGCAGCTACGTCTTTCCTCGTTTTTTTTTTCATATAATTTTTTCAATGATTCCTCCGTTCTGTATGCGTTTTCTGGAAGCATGGCATTGAATTTATTACATACTTCTGTCCCTAGTCAACTGCTTATCTTTCCCGGATACCGTATCACTTTGTTTTTTTATTACATTCTTATATTTGCTAGGTGCGGTTTCAAATACTCGGGGGAAATAAACAGGGCAGAGAGCTGAGCAAAGGAGAAAGTATCCAGGCTTATAATAGGTCTGATAAAAAGAGAAAAGCTAGATATCGAACTTTAAAAATGAGGAGGACCACAATAGATCTGCAAAGGTCGCAGTACCACAATAGATCTGCAAAGGTCGCAGTGGGATAGGACAAAGAGCCACTCCAACTCCAATCTAATCTAATCGAATCTAATCCAATCTGATCCAATACTTGCTAATAATATCCAACCAAAGATTACACCAACGAATATCAAACGACCGCCAATAATTATTGACAGGATCTTCTTGTTCAAAAAAAGAACTCGAAAATTGTGGCGTTGTCAAATGGTATATTTCACTTCGCTAATGGCCACTTGCACCGACTATTTCGAGTGAATCTTGGAGTTAAGGGCCACTTAAAGTTAATATTTTCGTTGCACTGTATGTCAAACTCAATTTAAACCTCCATCAAACTGAGCCGTCAATTTAAGAGGCTTACAACAAAACTTAAACTCTGTCAACCTGAAAGTTGCTTGCTGGCTGGTGGTTTGTGGTGTTGCAATAAGAATATGGATATTTCCAACGACGATTTTGATGTGTTAGAAATAATAAAATATGGTTTTCTGGGACGAATTTTGTTCGGCAAAATTATTTTCACTCAATGGACAATGGACAACTTTTTCCAAGACATTAAGATTTCACAATTTTAAGTTTGATAGAACAACTAGTTGCTAACTTGTCCAAGATATCTAGCGAGCTCAGTTTTTGTGATAACTGTTTCCCGTCTTTTTTTATCATTATCACAATACGATTATAAGTGGTCCTAGAAACAAGGAAACGTGATTTTGAAAGAATGGAAATGAGAAATAGTACTCAACTATAATTAATTCTCTCAACTTACCAACCATATGGATATACTGATTGGTCTTAAGTCAACACTGAAAATTTGTGAAACAGTAGGTTTCGTGAGACGAAATCTTTAATGAAACGACAGATCGTCATCAAACGCGACAAAGTCACATATAAATCGTGATAATTCCATACTGGCACACTCCATAACTTTTTTTTCCATTTTACTTTTTGTTCACGTTATCCAAAAATGGTGAGTGTAACTCGAATAGATTTGAGGGCCAGCATAGGGAAATAAATGAGAAAGCTGATGAACCTGTAGAGTTGTGTGGTATAAAGCACGAGAGCTTATTTTCCCTGACTCCAATCCTCCCACCACGTCAAATTTAGTAGTTGAGGTGCGCATGCGTCCAAGCAACCTTCAACCTTCTATTCGATGTGACTGAATGTGACCAGATTGGCATAGTTGGTAAGATACTGAGCTTAAAACTCAGAGGTCGTAATTTCGAAACCCGGTTAGGACCTGGTTTTTTTTGTTTTTTTTTTAGTTTTCCATTTCTTATTTTCTGATAGTTTTATACATAGTTAAACTTTGATCAACCGGGCTTCGTTTTCTTGTTTTTTTTTAAGTTATCTATTTCTTATTCTATTATATTTTTATACATACTTACACTTTGATCAACCGGGTTTGGGCCTGGGTTTTCTTGTTTTTTTTCTAGTTTTCTATTTCTTATTTTCTGATATTTACATATTTACTTCAATATTGTTATGTTACTTCTAAATTTGGCAACGTTGGAATCGTGTCGGGAAAATAACCTCTCGTGGATGAAGCTACCACTAGCGCCTACCTTGACTACGGATATGGACTATCACTTAGGACGCGCGCTTTTTGAAGTTTTAGGATACGCGTAATATTGTACAATATTTGCAATCAAATTATTTTGTCCTCCAATATTTTTTATTCATTTTTCAGTGTCATTTATTTCAGTCAAGTCTAAAAAGACTAAGAAAAAAGGTAGAACGTATCGCGGGACACACGGTGGGAACTTTAGTTCCTTTTAAGCAAAAATTATATAACACATTTGACGTTATAGATAAATGATTTGCATATTCTTTGGTGGATGAGTAGTAAGCATACGAGACTCTCACGCGGTAGACCCGGGTTCGAATCCCCGTGAGGAATTTTGGAGTGAAAAATCTACTTTTTTCAACTTACCCACGATAAATTTATTATACTTATAACTTGTAAATATCAACATTATGAAGCATTTATCGGGAAACTAAAATTTTTTTACAGTGTGGTACCGCTTGAAGTAGTGTACTATGCATAATGGAACATAACACCTAAATCTGGTGACGGGTCCCCAGTGCTCAAGACGTGTGAAATGAAGTCACGTGATTTGGTCTTTATTGGCCGAATCGTTGTCTGATATTAGTTGTAAACGTCATACGATAGCGGAAATAATCGATTTTAGCACATAGGTAACATAAAAATAAATGCTTGCGTTATAAACGTCTCGCGCACTGAGGGCACGAAAAAATTTTGCGAATATATCAGGCTTGAGCAGCGAAAGGGTTAAAAATGTAGTGGAAGGCGGGGTTTGTTAGTTCAGTTAGCTGCCCTACAGACTGCGCACAAAATTTGTTTTAACTCCTTCCATATATTTTGAAATCTCTCTTATTCTTTCTTTATGGTGGCTGGTGGAACTGCCGCTTGAATTGACGGAAACTTACTGGCAAATACCTTAAGACCTTATGATGTGAAAAGTTATATTTCTCTTTAGCGATTTAAGTGTCACTGAAGTTTCAAGTGAAGGTAGTGCAAATGGCGCTCACCCCTTTAGCTATACTAGCGTCTCCAATTTTCATCCTTTCGACGAATACTTTTTATACATGTACAGAGTTTGTATATCTAGTCTTTATAAATGAAACTGTCAGAGAGATAAGTGTAAGGTTACTCCTATCTAACTTCTGGATTGCATATGTGAATTTTGTCACAGCTTTTGGTTAAGTTGTGCCTTCATGGAAACATACATTCTTGGTTAGTTTAGTTTTATTAGTAAATTATCTCTTTTGTTGAAATGGGCGTTAATGTGAAAAAACTGCTATCATTTCATAAACGGAGTGATCTTAAAACTTATACAATGAAATTGAAGCAAAAAAATAAAAAAAATTTAACGTCACCATCACATAAGTGATGAACGATCATTCTAATATGTATTAACGACTTTCAGGTACATTACACAAATTTGGAATAATTGATTTTTATACATTACCATCACATTCCAAAAAAATTGAACTTCTCAGGAACACACTACATTACCATGATTCGTCAGAACAGTTTCAAAATGGAATCATTCACTTGATCACAAAACATCATTTCAAAAAAGAGCTTTTCTAGCTCGTCAAACTTCTGCATAGGATGAAAGTATGCGTGCAATGAAATTTCAACCTATCTCTTCACCTTTATTCATCCATGGATACTTCCTGTACATGTAGGGTTTCTCAGGTACTTTCTCCTTACATAGGATATCACTAATATTAAATCCAAAATAATAAACTCCAGTATTAACTTACGTACTAGAACGAAAACTTCAATGACAAAAATAGATCCCACTTCCAGAACAAAGCCAAATTCCAAATATTTGTGGGCTTGTGAACTTTTGACAGCCTAAATCTGCTTTTTTGTGCAAAACTGAGTGAAGATAATAAACAACATAGGTAAAATTTCATTAATTTCTCAAATAGTGTCAAGATCCAATGAAGGTTAGATAACACACTATAAATCGAGAAAGAAAATTTTGAGCACTGATTACAATCAAATAGACAATTTATTTCAAAGTGACCAGAATTCCAAATTGTCGATGATTTGGACATATCTCTGGATTTAACAGTCAAGTTAACTCTAGGTTTCATGGAAGTTACATTTTGAAAATTAAAAGAAATAGAAGGCAGATAAATATACACTAGATTTTTTAAATAAAGTTCTGATTCAATTTTAATGTTGTAGCTTCGTCTTGTCTGTTAATTTGGAATATTCGTTACAGTGTCGACATTTTTTGTTTCCTTTTAAGCTCAATAATCTGAGTAGATAGATAGCCATGAACTTTTGTGATGAGGAAAAACCAGGTTTTCCACAAAGTTAACTTTAATCGATATCCCTTCTTCCCGACAGAGTAGCTCTTGTATGAAAATTTGTCTATCACGTTTAATTCTATACATTTCAACTTTGACATACCCATAATATTAATAGAGCAAGATTGGTCAGTTCTTGCGGTAGCGAATTATATAATGGAAATATTAAAACATTATTCCGAATCAAGCAGCTGGAGCTTTTTTGACTGGAAGATATTTCAGCGATAACAGCGATCTGTCAACGTCACCACGCAACCGTCACCTGCCACCATCATCACGTTACCTGTTACAGTCGAGCACAAGACTGCCTATTTTTTTCAATAAAGCCTCAGTGCAATTGTCACTTTGACAGCGGCGAATGTAGGTACTAGTGATTTTTCCACTCAATTATTTTATATAGCCTTTTTGACTTTCTCACGCTAGCCCGGTGGAGACTCGAAACTTTGACGTTTCACGTTTGACAAGGACCGTTACTGATCATTGGAAAAATTGGGTTATGTTCTAGCGGACTCCAAAGGGTTAGAACTCTTCCTGAGCGGTGACAACCCGCCAATTAAAAGTAACAGCACTGCACTCGTGCCATGCACATTGCCGAACTCACAGATTTTTGTGCATTACATTCTGGTGAGTTCTGAAAATGAAAAGCAGCACTGCACTGTGAAAACTCGAGCTGGGTGCGCACCAGTGCACATAGTTGGAAACGCTATTTATCAATTATAGCGGTGTTAATGGCTGAAATGAATTATAGTTTGACATTTTTCTCAACAACTACCTAAATCATGGAACTAAATTCTCAGCACAAGGCATTGGTATGGATGTCATTTTTCAAAGTTACAAATCACTTAAATCGGGCGGCAGCAGCGAAATTGAAGAACAAGCTCCTTCAAAAATAACAGTACAGAGCAATTTATCATCAATTAAACCATATTTATAAGTTGACAAAAAGTATCGAGCATTACTCAATAGATTTGATTGAAGGAAAAAAACAAATTTGAGCAATAGCTGTGGCACCCGTAGCGACATTAGTATTCCTTGAAGGAATTTTGATAACTGCGTGTTTGACAATTGCATGCTCAAATAGAAATTCAACCATTTTTTATTAAGTTATGAATAACATTTTCACGATCGGTCTTTCTTCCAGTCTACCAACATTGTAACCATTAATGTAAGTTTTAAATTCGACCCTAGGGTCCTCGGTTCTTTTATGCGTGAAAATTTGAAATTTCTGCAGAAATTTTTAAAACATAACTTATCGAAATAAATCAATTCAACTTGAATTATTGCATATAAAAATGAGCAAAACACCATGAAGCATAATTATTGAAAATTGAGGGCATTTTACTTTGTTGGTGATGTACTTATTGATCTATTGAAAATCAACGGAGCTTGGTATGAAAATACTCGAAGCGCAACTAGCATCTGACGTTGGAGCTGGCATTTCTACGATATTCATATGGATATTGTGATTATGTGGAAGCTGATCAACAAATTGCACTTTATTTCGTATTTTCAACCTACTTTTATGATAACAATGTTGGCGAATTGAAAAAAAAAGATCATGCAAAAAATAGCGTGAGAAATACATATTCTCTTCGGGTTTGGTAAGCCTAATACCAATTTCTGAACTACTTCTTTCAGCGATTAAACTCGGAACATTGTAGTCCCACCCTCGGTGCCCCGTTATTAATTGTTGACAGTTTTTCTCATCTGATTGATAGGCAACAGTTCATCATTACACAACCAAAATTCACCCGATGAAATACAATAATCTTGTATTATTTCCAGTGATAAAAGTGATGAGTGGAATTAAGGATATTTTAATATACTACGTTTTGAACACAAACTCAAAAGTGAGAAATCGTTTCATTCTATCATGTTAATGGATCGATATATTTTTTCAGTAATAGCAGTTTTTCATATTCATATGGAACTGTCGCATACGCCCCACTTTTTTCACTTTAGAATTCGATCTTCATGCCTAAAATTCATAAATTTCGGCTTTCAAATTTCTATAGCGCTCGGCTATAGGGACCTAACAATTTATGTAGTATTCAGTCCGAATGAATGTATGTAAAAACTTAAAAAGTGACATTTCATCAAGAACTCTCCATTTTCTTTCAATTATTCATTATATTTCATTTTATTTCAAATCTAAACTTCTAAATTATGCTGAAAATTTCAAGTCTCTAATCCATCGGGAGCATAGCGATTTATATAAAACGTGGTAAACATAGATTAACGTTAATATAATTTAGCGACAAAAAATTAAGTATTTGCGAGAAGTTCAATGCTGAAAACATTCCATGAAAGTAATTTCACGTTATGATTAGACAGGATAGGCATGTGAAGAACTACTACAAGCTTGAATTATTAACAGCACGACAAAATTACATGGAACTCAAAATACTCAAAATTTATTGGTTCAGAGGTCACTCATAACTCGTTTCTTGCTTTATTCACACTAAACGATAAAACTTGTCCCAACTAAGTATTCAGCCAGTGAACGGCACTCCTCAGAATTTGTGCAAGATGGCGAGCGCGACCATTTGCGTCTCGGAAAACACCGCTGAAGGGTCGTTCTAAATCGTTTCATGGCCTGCTAGAATAAATAATGTCCCAGATGTGACGCTTCATAAAACAAAACTTCTTTTTCTGCTTCTGCCCATGTCAGCCATATCTTAATTAATTTCATTCTACTCTTTCACGTTCCATGAGCCTTCGCCTGCGCTTGAGGACTCATTTTACACAAGTCTTGAAGTAATTGTTTTATATTAATTCATGCTTCAGATGCATGGAACTTATTTGAATAATTAAAAGCAGGCAGCTATTTTTGAGGACGGTATAATTAAACAGTTTGTTGTTTTAGTTAGAGCTGCATAAGTGTTGGATATATTTTATACAAGGTAGTTAGATTTTTTATTTTTCATATTTCAACAGTTGTATACCTTGGATCATTTGACAGCGTTTCAATTCTGAGTTTCTCCATTATTTATTGTAGTTTGACAAGACTATGTCGATCTACGCCGCATCTGTAAGTGGTGAGGAAACATGGCCGATATCTGTCAAGAACGTACTAATGACGTATTTTATGAAACTATTGAAAACATTTTGAGATTATGTACTTATATTATACGAGGGTCGTTTTTTTTACAACCTCCGATCGCATGGTACGAAGGCCAGACATGCTCAAGGAAACTAGTATGCATAGTAGGCGACTGCGCATCTGCCTGTAGTGATGGTGTTGTTCGTTAATGGTGTCGGAAGTTCAAAGATGGCCGAGCTGATGTTCATGATGAAGGGGGTCAAGGACGCAAGTCTGTGGCTACAGACGACCTTGTTCAATAAATTGACCAAGTGATTAAGGAAAATCGAAGGTTCACTTTTGGCGAAATTTCCAGAAGTTCCAATATCCACCCTCTATTCTGTAGTGACTGAACAATTGCGCTATAGAGAAGTTTGTGCTCGTTTGGGACCAAAAAAGTGTACTCCTTGTGGAGTTTATGCAGCCGGGAACAACAAGCGATGAAGATTATTATTGTGAAACTCCGCTACGCTTACGGAAAGCCATTCAAAACAAACGAAGGGGCATGCTGACTTCTGGAATTGTTCTGCTCCTTGACAATGTCCGTCTTCACAGCGCGCAAGTAACCCTCGTATAAAGTGATTCATGCTTTGCATTGAAGTCAGGCATTTTTCGAAATATGATATTTGTTCAAAGCAATAGGAAATAATTATAAATTACCACAAAACATACCCTTATGATTTATTGAACAAAGATATAAAACTTACTCCACATGCAATTATGCTTCATTTTGTCCAGCAGACAAAGTATTCCATTTGATAGCATCAGAAAATTCTCCCAATTATCACCCTAGTTAGGTTGAGGCTGAGTTACCGAAAACTAAAATGCTTATCACAAGTATTAATCATTATATAAGTAGTCATGAATATTACCATTCACCTATACACATTAGCAATCACCTCTCTAGTTTGGCTCCAAAGTGTGTTTCCACTAATACACCGATTCATTATTATGGTGATGGAAGAGACTTTTCTTTTGTACAGCTTACAACAAATTCTCCAAAAATAGTCGCTTTTCCATCCGGAAAATCGCAATTTTTTGTGAGAATCGACAGAAAAATTTAATATGCACCTCTGTGAATATCTGTCTATTGTCTCGCATGCTTGCCCAGATTGCGGACCCGACTATAATACACAGTGATACATAAATAACTATCTTTTATACCCGTACTAGGATAATACACTGATATGCTCATAATCCGTTCCAAAATGGGATCCATTAAAATAAAGATTCTCGATCAATAGGAACCCATAACTTTTCAATCAAGCATGCTGTGCATTTGACGTTTATCGTAGATATCTTTCATGATACTACGAAATTAGTGAAAAATATATAAGTCTACGGCAGAAAATTTGCCTCTGCCCATCTTTTTCCATTAGTTATTTTAATGGCTAATGAAAAACTTTGTGTCACTGGTGCGTTTATCATGTTATTGTTGTAATTTTGGGATCCGATGATTGAGAACAAAATGGTTACATCATGATTCCATACTTCCACAAAAATATAGAAACACATAACGATAATGTGAAACTGTCATTGATAAGTCTCTGACGCGCATGGGAAGATAACTGACAATGCTGGAAACTGCAGAAAATATTGATTCAAATTCTCATACTCCGGCTATTTTGAATCCAGTGAAGTATGTGTAATGAGATCCAAGTTACACTTAGTGGGTGATATAGTTCAAATTTCCACATATCCTGTAGCTCCTCTAAGACTTATACATGGTCCTATGAATGATGACTTGGATTTATATCACGTAGACATTTTACTCGCATTTTAAAGTCTGTTATCAACTGATGACAATGTATCCAGCTCAGTGTGAAATATCTCCTCACATCACTTATAATTTAAAACTGTCTCGCCACAAAGCTACCTCACATCCACGTTCAATCTCATTATTTTTACATGACGGACTTTTTGACTTGAAATCAAAGTCGAATGAAATATTCAGACTGAGGAAAAGGCATCGCGATGTAAAGGTAATAGTGCAACCTATGGTATTACCAGGTACTTTTACGTTTATCAATTCCGCTTCATGAAATACGCTTTAAAAAGTATTTTATCACAATTACGTATTTTGTACGCTACTTATAATGGACTAGGAGCTTCTTCTGTAGTATGTAAAATGATGTGAAAATTTTCCATTGGAAAAACCTATTATGGCTGTTAAATTGTGACGCCACCTTTATAAAATAGCGAATACACATTTTCAAGCTCGTATCTATGTATGTGATCATCATAGCCACCTCAGTATGGTGACTTTATTTCTCTTGCCTGGGTGTTCATTGAGTTTGCCCAAGCATTCTCAAGGCATTTTGGAACACAATAGGTCAGAGCTTCAATGGCTGCTAGACTAACCGACATTATGGAAATCCTTTGCCTTTTATATCCCTTGTCAATATTGAACCGGGCACAATTTTTATCACGTGAATTTCCACTTGAGAGATATTTCGGTTTTCCCTTCGGCTGCAGGCCGGTACACTCCTATTCCGGTTCCTCCTATTGCTTCTGAGCCGTCTCTGTACCAGTGAAAGGCATTATTTTCAAGTATGGTAATGGTATTGGGATCTTTTTCTTCCTTGTTGCTCAATTCCGTAACAAATTTCTCTGAAAAGTTATACTATTTCATCATAGCATCTTGTGTCAATTTTAAGAACTAGGGATTGGCTTTCTTTAATGATTTTTCCTCTACTTAGTCTGCATTTTCTTCTTTTCGCAACACTTTATACCACAATGTGTAGTGGTGTGAGATTGAGAATCACTTCCATGCTTGCCGTTGGGCATGTTCTCATCGCTCTTGTCTGGTCTTCCAATTTTAAAGATGATTTCTCCATTAGTGATAACTGGTCTCACTAAGGCAATGCACATCTTGCTCAGGATTTTCGGGTTACACTATCAATTTATCCCTGCCAGTCTGCTGAACACCTTTGGAGCCATTTTTGATTTGTATGTTATCTCTTTTTCGTGTTTGTTCCACAGGAAGATACACATTTTGTCTCCATTCAACTTCGCTCCCATCAAGTTCAATGGTTTTGAGGTTGTTTTCTTCTTTTGATGGATGCTTTTTGGATAGTTTGGGCGAAAATAATGTTAAGTTCCACTCTTTCACACCAGCTTTTTGTATAGTTCGGACCCTGTTGTACGATGTCACAAACCACATAGGAGTTCGTCAACCGTCAGGCTCCACATTAATGGGGATCCCAATCCTCCCTGCGGACATCCTCTGGCTCTACAAATGAATACAATGTATTTGCTTCCCCTCGTCTCTGCTACTTAAATGGAGAGCAGTTCCGACATCCATTTAGATGCTGTAGGCACTGCTTACACCTCTTTTATTTAATACTCTTTCGACAAAACTGGTCAAATTATTTGCTCGGGATATTTAAATTTCATAAGATAGACTATTGCGAAGTCCACAATACATAATCCACAAACACGGAGCTGAAAGCGAATGACTTGATTGGGCAGTCCATTGAAGCAACGGCTATGAGATATAGCACTGATAATAAGTTCCAAATAGCTTTACCAGGTAGTTAAGACTGAGAGAAAGGTATACCCATACAGGTTGAGGCAACCTGGTGTAGGGATTCAAGACAGAAGTATGTGTAGGAGCTGGAATTGTCTGTAATGAAGGATTGAAACATGAAAGATCCAGCCTCGATGCTAATGGCTTTTTAAAAGGGGTTGAGCTGGAATATGTAAGCTATATTCGAAAGAGCACAGAAGATCTAAAAAGGACGCATTACAATAGGCAGATCAGGCACTACATCAAGAATCTGTGACGCAATTTTTGCAAGTTAATCAGCTTATTTACTGCCCTTGATACCCTGGTGACGTTATTCCGTTCGACTGACGTCTTTTGCTTCGGGATTGCTTTAAGTGCCACCTGACTGCCTGGCATGATGTTATTTCTTGCGTATCGCGAAATTCAGTATACCTTCTCTTGAGATACAGAGTTTCAATGTCTTAGCTCGTGGTTATCACCTGGTTTGCCAGAGTGTACTCCTACCCCAGTGCCTTTGGCCGACTTGAACCCACCGGTGTACTATCTATACTATGTCGAATGGTATTTCGTTCTTTGTCAGTCGATTTTTTCTTCACTCCACACCACATCTCGGATGGACTATGCAAGAAATTACCAGCTTGTGGTGACAACGACTAGTGATTTCAACAAAGAATCATGAATATCGAACCTTGAAATTTTTAAGTTTCTAGTCAATATATTACGTTCTTTTTAATATAAACTCTTTCATTACTTAATTCACTGTTTCACAAAAAGTTTTTGTCGTGTATGTAACACTTACCGTCGGGTCGACAATGTATAGGTGTTTATTAAGCCGTCGCTATCTCTGGCGGAAGTGTGGAATTACAAAAACATGGAGTCGCTGATAGTGGCAACTGATGTAGCAGAATTACGTTTGCAACGCGCTTGACGATATAGCTGTGAACTGTCATATTGCATTATAATGTCTATGGTATTTAGGGGAGTGATGCACATAGAACACATTTTGCATTCGGCATTATTAACCTAGCGCTATTGTTTAAGGTGTCACCAAGTTGTTGAGGTGGATTGTGAAGTTTAATATCCACGAACATTCCAACAATTTATATCAATCGGATTTGGTACATACCGATAATATTTTATAACCTTCACTATCTGATAAACGATGTTTGTATAATACAAAAAAATTGGCGTACACCGTGAACTAACTAAAGGCCGTTTTATACCGATTTATCTCGAAATTGGTGGTAATCTCCCAACTATTATACCTATACAAACAGGATGGCTTATCTTATCATGGGATTATCGTCAAGATTATCATCAGACAAATGCCGAGCCACTACTCCGTCGTTTTTTTGTCAAAAATGGTGCTTTGTGATTGGGTGGCATTCTGTTAACACTAGCAAGTAGTCTTGCGATCTTCTCGGTAAACGCATTCCGTTGACTGAATTTAGTGTTTTTTTGTGACAAATAGTTCTTAAGTGATCGCCGAATTTCTGATACTTATGACATGCCCCCTTTTTTCCATCCATATGGCATCTCTATTCTTCTTTTTCAAAATATCAATGTTAAGTTAGGTTATGTACTTTCTTTTTTGCAATTTCGTATTACTATTTCATCCATGTTTATATTAATATGTTTGGAGACAATAGAGAGTTGAAGGTCAATGCACTTTGTTTGAATTGAGAAATAGAAAATCACTAACCAATTCGAATTCCTAATTATTTGGTTTTTGATCGGAACAGTTGAAAACAAGAAATTAAAAAATAATAGTGACTCTTCCACAATAACAGATGAGAAGTTTATTGGGCTGAACAAATGGTTAGCCATATTACTCTATCAACTATTGCTCCAAATATTCTTGTAGCAAGCACAGTCGCGATTGAGCCTGTTCGAAAAGTCTCTATAACAGTAAGTAGCCCTCATTGTATCAGGGAATTTTCGCTGCTTTTGTTAGTTATCAAAACCATCAGATTAATTTGAGATTATTCCAGGATGCTTTTCTGTAAATGTTACGATAGTCATAAACGGAAGAAAAATCGTGTTGGTCATCCATTCAGTTATCATTCCAATGATGCCATAAGACGTGAGAAAAACCCAAAAAAACTTTCGATATTACTTTATTGAGACATAATATCGACACATTTGGAAAATGTTTTCTAACTTAATTCCGATCACTGGACTGAATGAAATTCGGCTGTGAAGTCGCAGGCGGTCGCTAGTTTTATGAATGAAATATCCCCTCTGGTTGATTTCTCTACTATAATCAACTCGTTTTGAACATTGTATGTTAAAACTACTCTCATGCGGTGGTTCAAAATTTTCTTTTTCCTGAATTATAATGAGGCAACAAGAGAATTAAGGATCATCATAGATATAGCTATAAATTATGTACATACTTGAATCTTATCGCAAAGAATTATTGTCGTGAAGCTATCACTACTATTGTTATACTTTTTATCTCCGCAATAGTTTAATTCCGATATTGAAAAATATCCAAGAAATTATGAAGTTCTGTGAATTTATAATTTTATAATAACATAACATGAATAGAGGGGTCTAGAATCAAAACTCACATTCTCCTAGTTTTATATTTTGTGGTGAGACGCAAACAACGTTTATGATCCTTTCTACCTATGTAAATAAAAGTGTTTTTTTTTGCATGATTAAATAAGCATGTAGTTGATATTTAATGAAGTGAAATATTGTCGATGGTATGATATTTTTCTCCTTATTTGTTACTTTATGCTGGAGAATGTGAGATTTGAAAATAACTCATGTAAAATGTGAGATTTCAAACCAACTTTCGAGAAAATGTGAGTTTTGAAACTGACCATGTAGCAGCTTAATCGTCCACTGATTACCAGAAATTCAGAAAATTTTTCCAGTTTAGTTGTTCTGATTGTCAAGATATGGTATAAATGTATTAAAAGCTACACTAAAAGAAAACACTTTTATAGGTATACAGAACAAACGTTCAAACAAAATCTCAAAGTTTTCATAGTTTCCGTAAATACAAAAATACAAAGTTTCAAATTTTGGGTTTTAACACTTCTCCTTGAGGCTCACAAATTCTGTTTTATCATCAGGCTGCTCTGGTTCATCTTCCGCGGCATCAAGAATATGTTTGTAGAATTTAAGATTCCCACCAGAAAAATCAACTTGTGCATTAATAGGAAAATGTTAGTTTTGAAAACAATATGCGTCTTCGCAATTGTGCCTACATTGGAGAATGCAAGTTTTGGATTTGATCACGCGCGGCTCGTTGGCAGTGAGTGTACGTGTGGCTAATGTGAGCTTTGCTACTAAACCCAAGCTTGTCACTACAATTTATATGGGAATAAGTACGTTTTGATGCCGTTTTATATCCCAAATACATAGATACATACTTTGTCTACAACATGGCACCGGTAACTCAATTTCTCAAAAATGCGGAGAGTGTGAGTTTTGATTCCAGACCCCTCTTGTTCTGGAATAAAATGATTTGAGATGAATATTTCAGCCTCAATCAATTTATATTCACTTCCCTGCTTTTTCTTCTCCTTTCTCTTCAATTCTCGGGAAATTTCTTGTCGATTGAACTTTTTATTCGGTATAAAATATCACAATTATATATTTGTAATTTGATTTCTACAAAGGAAACCTTTTTTTATTTATTATTCATTTTTGACTTTGATTAAAAGCTCACTGGATTGTGATTTTTTGGGATTATATACATGAATCATCAAATTATTCATTCTGCATCAACATGAACATTTCAGGTGTTTCAAAGAGTATGGACAAAATGTAAGATATTTCCATGAATTTCAAAAAATGTTGAGGATTGAGGACGAGGACGGCAGAGTTCCACCAAAAATTGTTCACAAAATAATTGTGGCAGTAGAAACATGGTGGCATGGGAAAATAGCAAGCGAGGAACTTGTCGATTCAAAGTTGTATAATATCTTCTGTGAGTTCCTTGTGGCATTACTTATTCTTTTTTTTCCTTATTCTTTTGGGAATCAAACCAAAATAATGTTTTTCATTTTTTATTTCAACGTTTCGGTAGCGTTCCAGCTACCGTTGTCAAGATTAACTAGGTAGTAATAAAATTAATAAAATAATTTTTGGTCCCTATCTGACACAACGAAAAAATATGACAACTAGACAATCAATAATATTTTGAAGTTTAAGACTACAAAACTTTGTTGTCAAATTTTATTAAGGTCCATTCATAGTAGATCACACCTCTGGTAGAATGTGAAATAAAATATTTTATCTACAACTGTCATATAACGGGTACGATTTGACACTATTTTCAATGTCATAATGACGTATATTACAGCACTAGTGCGTTTTTGAATAATTACTGCACTAGTGCGATAATAAGAACCTAGAAAAATATTAATACCAGAATTAAATATTTAAAATAACGCTGGAAACTGCATTTTCAATTTCCGAAAGAAGATTGTCTTGGCATGAACACATTTTTATAGATTTTTGATCATTCAACTTTGACAATTTGACAATATATCTAATTTATTTTATTTCCACAGCTTTGTTTGTCTTTGTTGCTATGGTCACAGAATATGATACACAGTACCTACCTGATGTTTGCAGTCAATATCATTGAAAATACGTTGGAATTGAATTTTTTTTAAATTTTATGATATAAGTGTTGAATTCACAATCAAACTACCCGTTTGAAAGGACTTCCCAAAATATATCG
>CAJUYI010001045.1:16440-28501 GCA_910591695.1 Galerucella pusilla | reverse complement strand
ATTCACAATCAAACTACCCGTTTGAAAGGACTTCCCAAAATATATCGTAGTATATGATGATCGTGATATATCCAAAAATGTATTAGTAAAACCTCAAGGAAAGTAATTAAGACTTTTACTAATATTTATTTCACAACTCTTCCGTTTTTTAAATACAATTCATAAAACTTCATAAAATCACTGACATTTTTTGTCACCTAAATTGACAAGACTAATAATGTGACTTATGTTAAAAATAAAAATACAACTTAAAATAACTAATGGCTACAATTTCTACAATAAGTACTGTTAATAATACTAATAAACAGTTGTAGATAAAATTTTGTACGTAACACGTGCGATAGGAATTATTAACGCACTTCTGTGATTACACGACTCGGCCTCGTCGTGCAAACTTCACATGCGTGCGTTAATAATGTCCATATCCCACTAATTGCGTAAATTACTATTTTTTTATGACATTCTAACGATATTATAGTCTACTAGAAATGGAATCCAGTGAAGTGCACGTTCCAGGAACGGATTTTATTGGGATAGCGCTTTTTTTTAGCTTATTTTGGAAATGTTGTTAATAAAACGCGTTTGTTGTTACTTTTTTGTGTATGATTATTTTTGTTTTCAAAACATGTATTAAAACTTATGATGCTATCCTGATAACGCAGGTAATTGATTATTGGAAAATTCTCTTTCTAACATTGGTAACCAAATTTGATTACATTTGGCTGGAATACTAGCTACACATTTATCTGCATTTAGTTGTATTAAAGCACTTTCTCTGATTTTTCGTCTTTGATTATTGGGTTCTTTCAATATTATTTTTGTCGAATCCCATTGAATTTTATGCCCCTCTTCCCAAGCATGTTCACAAATACCTGACTTAAAGAACTCCCCATCTTTGATGTATTTTTTATGTTCACTTATTCGGACTTTCAATGGTCTAGATGTTTCACCTAAATAGAATTTGTCGCATCCACAAGATATCTGATATATGCAATTTTTTGAAGATTGTTCTTCATTTTTTGGTTTCGTTTTTGAATAATGTTGTAAGATGAGACAGAAATTTAAAAAAAGCTGGAAAATCTAGGGAGAGGGTTACAATAGCAGAACAGTAGAGATTTCTGATATTAACATAAATAATAGATTCATAGCTCAGGAACTTTGAATTTTGCTGATACTACAGCATGGATTTATGTCGGAGCGCTCAATGAAATTAAATTTATTATTTTCCACAGGAGCGGTAAATGATACGTTCGAGGATCGATAATAATTGAGTCTTATATATACGGATTTAGGGAAAGCTTTCGATCAAGTCGAGCAGGGTCTATTGCTTGAAAAATTACACAGTTATGGAATATCAAATAATTTGTTGATACTTATATAAAACTATCTAAATATCAGAAGTTTTGTACTAAAATATAATGGGAATGCATCTGGCAAATACCATTACTCGGAAGCTCCGCAAGTATGTAACCTTGATCCACTGTTGTTCATTTTATTCATTAATGATTTTCCAGGTTATGTTACGTACTTTGAAAGCTGGTATTTGCGGATGACTTTAAACTGTTTAAAAAGATTCAAAATATCCGTGACTGGATATTACTGCAAAAAGATATAAACAACATAATTAGATGGAGCGAGGAATATAAATGAAGTTTCAATATAGAAAAATATTGTGACTATATCAAGCAAAAAGTAGTCGATGACTTCTAATTATTTAATAGGCTAAAAAATATTGAATGGGGAAAATATGTAATTACTAACAATGATCAAATGTCTTCATCAAAAAATCAGTTCAGAATGCCTTTCGTATGATGGGCTTGGTTTCCAGACAAGCCACCCTTGTTCAAATATTGACACTGCTAAATGTTGTTTGAAACTTCAGTAAGACCTTAACTTGGATCTATTATCTGGGGAGATTAACCTCAAACGTATAAGAAAATATCGAGAAAGTATAAAATAAATACTCACGTTTCTTTTATTATGAAAAATATAATCGTTGGCCAGATTGAAGAACAATAAGGACAACAAGATTACGAGAATAATTCGAAGTTAACTCCAGCACTGGTCAGCGTAACTTGAATGTTAGGATTTTCTTGTATTAACCCTCAACTACTATCGTATATCTATAATCACATAACTACTATCGTGGGGCCATAGAAGACCCAAATTTTAATATGAAAATATGTTTTCTTGTTTTTTGTATTTTTGATCAATGAATGTGTACATAAAAAACAGATATTTTGTGAACTCAATCTCATTTCAGGAGAATCAAGATGCTAAAATAAAAACTACAGAACTTCCAAATATTTTATGATCAAAAACATAACACGTTAGTTGAGCAAAATAAATATTTAAAAAAATGGAACTAAATGTTTATTCTTTGGAAAGTAGTTGATTATAGGAACATCTTATTCTATTGCGGAAGCAAATCATAATAGTACAGCATATGAGAAAAATAACAGTTATGGTATTTGCCTAATGTGAGAATATTGTAACAATAATAAATTGAACGTATTATAAGTGTTATCTATTCTTGAATCTTGGCACATGGTACACGTATCTTTCTGAAGTAGATGTGTTTTGCAAATGGTTCTATAACATTTTGAGCTTGTTATCATTACCTCTGGGACCTCTGGGACATAAGTAGCATCTTTGTATTACAACTTTCTGAATCTGTATCGTGATCCGAGTGTTCACTCTCATTATCGGTATCACTATTATTATAGTCACTATCAGTGTCAATATTCTCGGTTGGCTCTTCCACAGATTCGAGAAAGTCAAAAACATTGTCAGTTGTCAGCCTACTTTTGCCAATTCTTACGAAGTCATCAGCCATTCTGTTATAGTGAATAAAATAATAACGCAGCTACTATCGTGGGGTCAACTTAGACCCAAAATCAACAGCATGTGTGGACTATCGGACCTATTGTTTATTACTTAGAAGCATTCTAAAGTATGTACCCAAGTGGGAGGATACATGGAATACTAAGGGCGTGTGCTTAACGAACCAAAATTCAAGTGATTAGGTCAAATTTGACCCCACGATAGTAGTTAAGGATTAAATAATGAAATGCATGTCTACATATATAGTGCTTATTCCCTTCCAAAGTTCCCTCAAGGTTAACACGATTCTCTTCATTGTTTAAAAGACCAAGAATATCAGTTTGTTCCCCCCCTTGAGGCCATGTTGAAAATTGTCAACAAGGCCAGGTTGAAACTTGTCAACAATAAAAATAATGTTAACGAAATATATTGGACGATACCAATCAGACAATTTAAGAGCAGTGTATGAAAGTACAGTTCTAGGAATTGGTTGTCTATCCATGTTTCCAATTATCTACATTACTCGACACAACGTTAGGAAAAAATGTATGTTCATATTATTGGGTTATAAGATCTGCTTGGAATGAATGAGAGAGTAACTAAACAGATAGGGATCATACTTGTACCTTTTTTGGAGGTTTCCATAGCAAAGTATCGTGCCACAATCGATTAATATTCTTGTTGTCGAATAAGTGTGTCTGCATTATCTTTACACCCTGTATAAATATGACTTAGACCGTTGGAAAGCATTTTCCACGGACTTTCCAATGACGTATGACAAGTATGGGGCTGCCATTTGAATTTTTGTAGGTGGGGCTTAGGAGGTTGATGGAGCTGCATCCCATTTATTCATTCCAGCTTCCCCTCTTTACCATAGGAACAGCTTTGGAATCACCTCGATATCTCTTCTCCTTCATGGCATAAAGAATATCGTGAATTCAGAAATTTACCCTATATGCTCCATGAATGCGTGCTAGTGACAACTGGATGATTTCTACATCGTTGAATATAATATGTATACCTGGTGGATACATTGGAATTTCGCACGTCGCTGCTGGTTCGAATAACCCAAAACATTATTGGAAAAAATGTTTACCTTCTAACACTCAGTATTTGGAAAAAAAGTTTATATATAAAACTTAATTAAATAAACATATAAATGGCACTAACGTATAATTATAATTTAAACATGGCAATATCGAATGTTCTCAGCCGCACTCCTTCCACAGCTTCGGATGAGTTTGCTAAACTTCAGTATTCGTTCTTGTTCACTCAGTATTTTTTTTGGTATTGATCTTGTTAACCCGATCTTGGTCTTGCCTGTGTAAGTGTAAGGTGTTTTGTGTAAGGGATGCCATACCATCAAATTTTACGATGTTGATATATTTTGAGATTTCAAACTTTCAACATGAAGAGTTTGTCTATCATCCGCCATTCGATTTCAAAATCTTGAATAACAAACAACGTCTGAAAGATATTTTGAAAGGAAATATTTCCCTTCATTTCCCCAGCTCTATAATAATGAATGAAGATTTCTTAAGTGGCTCGACAGGAAATCATACCTTTTAACAGAACTTCGAAACTGGGGTACGGAGATATATAAAATTAATCAGTCATTAGAATTGCTATGTCATTTTGAGAGACTGCAACGATCAGCATTTTACTGCAGTGCATATTTCTACTAAAGGATACATTAATATTATTCATGAGCTGAAATGCACTTAGAAGTTTAATCCACATTCCCTTTGTCATATAAGTAGCTACTTTATTCTAACTATTTGTTTCCAGATATTTTGTTTTGACTCATAACAACATGATCGATTTAAAACCAAAACCCGTAGCAGGTAGTCGTTAATCCGATAACAATATCGTACTGGTTTCTTTGAGGAGCGAGAATATAATGGATAACAGTGTGATTATTTTACAACCGAAATACTAAGTGATCATTTGAATTCCGACATTTTAATCAGCCCAAAACTTGGAAACCGATTATGATATCGAGAAGCGACTTTGACTGAACTCCTTCAGGGATTGAAATTTCCTTTCACGCTGTTGCCAATTCAGTATTTCTCCCTAGGCTCCAGAAAAACACTTGGGTTTTTCGGAGCTTGGGTTTTTCGGAGTTAAATAACCTAGGCACCATAAATGAAACACCATGGCTGTTTTTGTACCGTCGAATAGGCTGAAGCTTGTACTTTCATTTTTTCAAAGTATGTGGTTTTATAGCAATTTGAGGTGGTCTTAACAGCATATTATCTTCAAAAGATAGACTGCGATTCGTTGAATACAGTAGTTCCGTACATTTTTGCGCCTAACTACTGAACTAGTCATGTCATCGAGAAGTTTTTTCTTGGAGTATGGGAAAAAAGTACTAAATTGGCAACAGCGCGGCGGGATATCTTGATCGGTTTCCAAGTCATGGGCTCATCAAATGTGTTGGAACTCGGAATTCAAATGGTCACCCAGGAATTAGCTAGTTACTCCTGAATTTTTTTATTATTATAAATATATTATACACAATATATCAATAGAATTGGAAAGTTCTCCAGCAAGTTATCATCTTACCACATTCATTTTCCTATTCTAGTTTTCCCGACTGATTTATTATCATTTGTATCCAATCCCTACAACATAAAACACTATTCAACTTTTTCTTCTTCGCATTTACAAGCTTTTTCTGGATACGTTCTTGTTATTGTTGAACTGAATTTTGGTAGAACGTATTAAAAAAATTAGGGTGAGAAAATACTTGAAATGCCAGTAAATTTTTTGTGACAATATGTATTATACATATAAACTATTTTTTCAATATCTTTAAATATATCCAGAATCGCGAAGGAAAGAGCTTGGATCCAGTGTCAAAAGTGTCGTTTCTGTTGATATGCAAAATTTGCTGTAATCAATAAGAAAGTAAAGCAGTTTGTATGCGAGTTGTGTGATTATTGATTAGATGGTTTACCGTTTCAACCTATTTTTTGCTCTCTTTTTGTTTTGTTCAACGTTCTTCTTAAGCTGCGTGCGAGGCAGGCAAGATTTCACGAACCAGGTACGTCAGAGAATCAGCTGCTCTGTGACAGGGAAGGAGGAGTGACTTTTTATCATTAATTCCTATTCATATTCCGGATCAACCATTTGTGAGCGAGCGAAATTAACAATCAAAAAAACAGGTATGAACATTTGCAAGTTTAGAAATAGCAATTGAGGATATTGTTAGCTATTGTATAAAGAGAAAAAAATTAACATTTCATCAACTTTTTTATATACTTTTCATGGGTCAGAAATACTAAAATTTGGGATTTTTTGAACCTCCAGCAATTTATATCTTTAAAAATATTAACTATATTGTGAAAAGCCATAGGACCTTTTTCAATTGTATTACAATAAGGTATACGAAAAAATGTGCCCGATTGAAAATAACAATTCCTTGCAATTGCTTGAACAATTAACAGTTCAAATATTATGGAACGGGGTTGTCCCATGGCAACATGCATTTATATGATTGGTAGGATAATTTGGAGAGAATCGCTTGAAAAAATGAGGTGCAACAGTTTTAGGTACTTATGCGCCGATCTCTCCTGGACTGATTAAACAGTTGCAATACGAATGTGTGAAACCTTCTGGGCTACATCACAACAATGCCAGCATGCCATCTCCATTTCTATTTGTGAACCAAAAGTTCAACTACTAAATCGTGACATTCTAGCAGAAACCGCTTATTAATAGTTCCATATAATTCATTCAGAACACGGAAAGGTTCGATTGAACAATCCTCAACCGTACCCGTTCAATTGAATTTATGACGACACCCCTGTTGATTTCCGAAATGCGAGGTGGTATACAACACAAATCATGGGATAATTCTATTTTCACGACACTTTTGTGTATGGCGATTTGTACGGGAAGAAAACATTTGTTTCGTTACGTTAATAAATCCACTTCATCGTACGTGAAATCTCCAATAAACTCTATCACGTTCTTTCTTATCGTTTTCCTAATTATGCTTTTTTCATATGGATCCAATAATCCCAATATTGACGCTATTTTGGATACAACGTGGATATCCTTCGAGGAAAAAAAATTTTATATTTATATTATATAAAGCGCATTATCAATGAATATCGCAGAATAATAATTATTCTAACGCTTTATTAGTTTTGAAAGATATTTTCCACATACAGTGACCGTTTAACTAAGGAACAACTACTTCTCGGGCTAAAGGCACCTACGGATATTGAATTGCGCTTGACTTGTTTGGCGGGGTTCAGGTTATTGTCGATCTACCTTTGAAGTGATTCATGCGGAGCATGATAATCCTGTGATTAAAAGAGAATTGACCTATTCATACTTATTTGATTTTGCCGAATAAAATTTCGATTTGTTGGAAGTTATGCAGTAAATTAGATTTACCCTAAATGTGTGTGTATAAATTGGAATATATTATATTCTCTGGTAGCCGAATTAAAACGTAATGGAAAAGATAATCAACTTCCAGCCGCCTTTATCTACTCAGTTCAATAAAGAAAACTTCACCCTCCATGTCATATTGACTATGAATATTCTCCCATATCTCATCCCATTTACCCGTAGGTGTTCGTTATATCTAATTATATTGCATAAACCCTGATCATTATTTGCAGATTTCACCTCACTCTGCTTTTATCACGTAATCCATTAGCACTATAAATTATGTTGATCCTGAAAATCATCTCTGTCGCAATCCCTAGTTAACTTGAAATCTCTGATTGCGGGTTGTTTCCCTCACATGCATTTAATAGCTTTTTCTTGGTGAACATTCCCATACAGTTTGTTGAATTTGAATAAATAACTTCTCCCAAAACGCCGGGTATATATAAGTATTCCCAATTCCCATCTCCTCTCTTACTTGTTTTATAGTAGATATAGGGTGTCTCTGAATTCATGTGTAGGAGTTCTGGAGGTAATTACCTCTATAAATTGAAGATGGGTCTTCGATATGACAAAGCTTCCTCAGCCCACTTTACGAGATATTACCTCCAAATAGAGTCATTTATTTTCTCCCTAAATTTAGGTAAAGGTGGAAATTTGAATAACGAAACAACTGTTTCTTTCCAACATCGCCTATGGCATACTTAACATTGACGCTCTCTAGTTTGCCCATTTGTAATCGAAACATTTGTTGTTCTCATTGTGTACATTCTGTATATAACAACTCTTGATGATAGTAATTTCAAATCTTTTCTCCACAGCAACGTTATGAAAAATTATTAATCTATGCCATCATGAGCATAGAGCAAGAGCATGCCAGGACCTATGATGGCATACCCCTAAGAAGTTAAATATAATCGTAACAAAAGTAGTTCTATTCGAACAAAAAATAACAAACATTCTCACGATCAACAACAAAATCGGTAACATTCTCATAAGCGTTTAAGAAACAAAATGGGAAAATTAATATTTTTGAAATTCAGCACGTAATACGAGTAGATTACTATGATGGCATACCCCCCATACATATTCGCCTAGGCAAAAATCGGATTTTGAATAGTAACACAGCATAGACACACAAGAACATAACATAAAAACAACCACTCACGTACAAGCATAATATGCATGTACGTGAGTGGTTGTTTTTAATCTAGCTACTCACTCAAACTATTTGTTATATAGTTTGAGTGAGTCGCTAGATAGTTGACTCACACTCAGTCTTGGTGGGTGGCGTTGCAATTGGATTCACAACTACTCAACGGAGGCGCCATTTTTCATGAAATTTTTGGTGGTGTCCGTATGAGTAAGTTAGTGTGGATGGTTCAGATTCACAATTAGTCACGGTGCCACTCACTGCAATCGGTTTTATACTGAACAACTCTTAAACAGATTAGTCGGTTTGAGAGCATTCAGTAATGGAGTTTTCTTAAGCGAATATCACAAAAAATGGGTGAAAAATTGGAAACAAATTCAGAAACAATTTCAATAAATATGTTTTCCACACTGAAAAATTATTAGAACTATCTAATTTTTGCACTGAAAATGATTGTTACTTTGACATGTTTTTTAGTCGAAATGAGAATAGTTAAAATTTGTATAATATGGTGAGACAAGGAAGGACAACGTCTGCTGGTGAGTTAGTTTTCCATCATTTTTCATTACTTTTAGGAAAGCTGAGCTGACGCATGGGAAATATCAGTATTCGCAGAACATCCGGTTACTGATATACAGGATGCTTGGATTTATATCTGTTTGTATTCAAATTGAAGCTGGATCATGATAATATCGACTGTAAAAAGTGTTAACCTAGAATCTTCCAAAGTGAGTTCTGGTAACTTGGCGCTGGCTGGTCCATCAAAAATCAATTCCCGTCCCTAAAGTAGTGCAGTGTTTGGGGGAATAATCTATAGAGCTGCAAAAATTCGGTTGAGTCCACCTCTTCCACCCTCTTCCACTCTCTTTGTCCTCTTCCTCTTTTGCTATCCCTTTCACTTCTTCGGGTACAACTATATCCTCGCTATCTTCATGAAAATAATGTTTCGCGAGGGAGATTTTGCTTTTTGGAATTTTCAATGGCCATTTGAGATTATTATTGCTATACTTTGCTACATTTTGCTTCAAGTTTTCCACTACTGAAATTTTTCCTTTTCTGAAGAAAGCAGAAATTCTGCCGCTCCCAGAAATTGCATTTGAGAAGAAAATATCATGTCCGATGGAGGCGCGTCCATCTACTTAAAAGCAAAGAAAATTATATCATGCTGCTTGAAACTCAAACATTTTTTCATCTCCCATACACTTTATTCCTAACTCAACTATAACTGATTACATAATTTCATAAAATCTGACGTCCATCTGACAATAGCCATTTTATTCTGTCTTTGGTATTTGTTGTTAATTTGTACGGACTATTTTATTCAAGTTCATTTTTGTAAACGAATATTCTTGATCCAGTGCTCCTGGGAGATACTTTTTTGACAAGTTATTTTGACGTTTTTTTTGAAATTGAAAAAAAGATGGATTACGGGTACTAATCGCGAATGCTGATTGGTGGATTTCATATACGTTCTAGGATGTATATGAAATCATATCCGGTCAGTTAACCAATATGGCCTACATTTCCATTCTGTGAACTGTGTAGAAAATGGATAATATACATGTGGGTGTAGAAGAAAAATAGTTTTGTGTTTTGATTGATTTTTGCGAGGAATTCATCACCGAAGCTCAAGAATGGTTTGATAATTATTATGGGGGCTTATTACTATTTATTTCAATGTTTTGATGTGATCGTACCAGCAGAAGTAACATCGAAGTTACAATCTTATCCATGAAATGATACTGGACGACTGGATAATAAAAGTGCGTTAGATAACTGAGGCTGTAGGCTCTACTCCCTGATCAGTTTTCTTCTTGTCGAGCCAAAAATTATACCCACTGCTAATGTACTTCAAAAGAAACATCAAAAGGCCAAAACCATCCATCTTATTCCGATTAATAACTTCATAAAACCTTGAGGTTCATCATTAATTAACCATGGAGTATCATTGGAAAAGGATGGATATGAGATTCCAGTGAGTAAAAATTAGAAAATATGGAATATAAATGATTATCAACGGAAACAGAAAATTAGCTTTAATGTTCCCCTGACTATCTTTTTGTCTTTGAAACAAAATACAAAATATATATTATGTTCTCTTCGCAGCGGAAATTATTTCAGTTTCCGTTCAAATGTATACTGGATGGCAGCTTAAAAATTTTCTATCAGCAGAGGAAGTCATACTTACAAATAAAACATCGCCTTTCAGCTTATGGCTTAAGAAGTACAACAATACCATTTGAATATTTGAAAATGCTTTTTTTAGTAGCAGGATGATTCTACCAGCAACGTCAGATTTGACGAAAATAATTTTAGTTTTTTCTACATTTGCAAATAACACATATCGTCCCTATACTGCAAATACCGACTAACTGCTACTTCAGTCGTTTTGGGTAAAACGATTTTCAAAGTTTGTGACATGAATTTTAGCATTAGGTATAAAAAATATCAATTATGTATGTTTGTTGAAATGCTTGATCATTTGATATTTTTGCAGACTAGATTCAAATTAAATCGTGAAATACGCTAAGTGAAGAAATTAAATAAACATAACAAAATGTGCTGCATTCAGTTGTTTTTTTCTGTAAGATAAAAATTATCAATATATCAATCCTAGGCTAATAGGTTACTTGTATTGTCATATCACTAGGCTTTTGATATGTATTATGTATCTGGATGAAAAAATGTAGTGCTCCATAGAGAATGTAACTTATCACAAATTCAAAAAATGTTTAAAATTCTGTGCATTTGAGCGGTTTTACCTGTTGGTCAAATACTATAAGTAGGCATGTAATAAACAACTAGAGCTTGTTTTTGGTTGTTCCTTGTCAGTAAATAAAAAAAAATTCAAGTGTTTTAAACTGGTGTATTCCGTAACATGTACGTTGTTAAGACATGTCAGCAAAACATGAATACCATACAAAACAAACATTAATGAAAATAAACAAAATTCTTGATTTTTTTCCAAAAAGATAGTAAAATGAAAAATATTTTGGGAACAAAAATTATTTAAAGCTGTTCGTCATCACTGCTACACCATCGACACTAATCTTTTTTCTCTGGAATTCATTTTTGCTGTAAAGCTAGAGCTATTATCACAAAAAGTTCAATAAACAATACAGTAACCCGTAATCACACACGTGCACTTTTAGCATAATCATCAAACTAACCTCGAATGCTTTCTGTAAGTGTCGGTTAAATGACATTAAAGGGGTTATAATTTGTATACACACATACATTTACGTTAATGATTTTACAAGCAAAGCTGACTAAGATCATTTACAGCTTATTGACAGTGCCAAAAATCGTATATTAAACTATATGTTTTCCATGGCAAGAAAACACTAAACCGTTTTACACTATATTATCTGAATAGAAAATCTAAATTTAGGATAAATACAAAAAAGTAATAACGAGATATATGTATTTAGTTGTTTTTTCCAGAAAATGAAACGATTTATGTTGTATATTTAGGCGATACAAAATACAATTAAGTAACCATAAGCTCTATTCCCAGGAGAATAAATCTGTAATCGATAACTTAAGTTTACATAATAGGTATTGCCTATTTAGTTTTAAGGAATATCGTATTTTTAATCGTTTTTATTACAAACTAACTTTGTATAGGGGGGTGGGATCAGTTAGCTGGTTTTACCAGCACATAAAGCTTGAAAAGCTGAT
>CAJUYI010001045.1:0-11440 GCA_910591695.1 Galerucella pusilla | reverse complement strand
AGGTGTAAAGTACCCTCTTGACTATTTCATGGAACCAAATGGACTTTGAAATTATTCCGATTTTATCAAGCGATGAAATATCCACAATTAAGAGTTTTTGGGTCTATATTTTGGAGAACTATAGCTGATTCAAATTAGTTAGTACGGTACTGGACAATCTGGACATGCATGATATTTTTCATACAAGAATTATAATTTATTTGAATGAATATTTTCCCTAATGTTTTTCCATTTCGTAACTTTTTAATTGTCTCGTCTTTAATTCTGTTTCTACTCATCGAGTTTAGACTTCAGTTTTGATGGCCATGAATTATTTTTTTCAGACAACGTACTTAAGTATTAAAACCATCGGTATAGAGAAACCCATATACACTGTGTTATTCATGAGATGCGACATAGGGATTCCTGTACAAAACTGTCAAACTCGAGCCAACTTTTTTTAGCAAATAGCGTGAATAGAAAATAATAGCAAATTTAGGAAGGTCGTGAAAAATAAGTTCAAATGCACTCTCAATTTTCCCAAATTCGCTCTGGTTCAATGAAAAAATGAATTTGCTTGCTTTAAAAAGTCGAGCTCCATTTTCATAACACTTTCGAATTCTTTCAACCGCATAGAAGATCGCAAGGCGGCTGGGAGCACAAGTTAAACCTGAGGTATGGCGGTTCGACTAGCCGCTATGACTTTTTTTTTGTTTCCAGTTCTTTTTTCACAATTTTTGAAACAAATAAATTTTTTTCATTTCAAAATAATGTTTTTCGTACTAAAATTGTGGAAAATAATTAAAAACAAAAAAAAAAGTTTCATCACAGCGGCGAGTCAAACCGTCATACTTCAGGTTCAATTTTAAAACTGTCTGTGCTCTCAGCCGCCTTGCTATCTTCTATGCGGTTGAAGATAGGTATTTGAAAGTGGTATGAAAATTATGGAGTTCGACTCCATCCATTTTTTTTTATTAAACCAGAGCAAATTTAAGGGAATTGAAAGTGCATTTGAAGTTATTTTCCATCGACCTTTCCAAATCTGCTGTTATTTTCAATTGGCCTATTTAGTGAAAATGTTAGCTCACGATTGACAGGTTTGTGGAGAAATTCCTATGTCGCATATTTTGTAATAACACAGTGTATTTATTGATAACGAAATTTCCCCTGAATCAACATTGTTTTTCATTACAGTACAGCACTGTTCAATATTCTCTTGTAATTATTTCAACTGCCTCGAATATTTTACTTTGTGTATTATGTAATTTGCTTTCCTCAAATTCACAAAAGACTACCCCATGTAGGAAAAGCAGTTGGGTTTTATTTAATTTGGGTTTCATATGCCATTTTGTCATCTTCTTTTATTACTCTGAAGCAGTAAAACAGTTTTGTGTTGTTTCCCTAACTGCAGTTTGTTGTAAAAAGTGGTTGATATCTTAATTTGTTTTGTGGTCGGATTTCTGAAACTTACAATTCATGGTGAATAAAAAGTTTAGTGATTATTACAACGTTGAAAAGTTTTATGTTGGAAAATGAACTAGAACAGAATTAGTTTGTATGATTGAGGGTCAATGAAAACATCACGTTCCAAATAGAAATAGCAAATTGACAAATTTCCTCTTTCTTACGCTGAAGAAGAGTCTATTGAATTACATATTGAAGTTTTGAACCGATTCCTAGAGGAAGTATGGTAAAATCTAAATTTTTGGTCAGGTTATATTAGCGGACACCTCTATGTGACAGACGAAAACACATGTTCAGAATGCTGCAATGACCATTTGTGTATGAACGACCCTCTCAATAGCGGACCCTTCATATATCGGACGCGGTCCTACAAATTAGTTCCTTAAAAATATTATTTATTCGATAATCTTTTACTGAATATCGTAACCAATCAAATTACTTAATTTCAAGTCATGTGTCAAATTTCATCCAATCACCGCTGTATTACAGCGATAATACCCTACATGTGTTGTTTTCAGTTTGTTGTTTACTTTTTATTGAAAATTAATTAAACATCAAACTGACAACTGGATTAAAAATGTCGCGAAGATTTGGTATTGCATCTAACGATTCAAATAATTTACCAATTATACTTTTCACAACTGTAGTTTTAAATAAAAATGAATTATATTTGATTAAAACTAATAAAGTTTGTATTGAAAATTATTAAACATCAGATTGACAATAAATTCTTTGATATCTACGAAGAAAAAATTATCTTATCGAATACTCCTCGGGTCTTGATAAATACTCAAAATTTTGTCGTAGAGATTCCTTCAAGCGTGTTGCTCAAAGATAATAGCCCTCGGCCTGCGGCCTTGGGCTATTATCAAGCCACACGCTTTCAGCATTCTCTATGACAAAATTATCTCGGTATTATCAAGTAATACCTAGGGGTATTACTACTGAAAATTACCTTTATACACGGTTACTCCCACAAGTTTCAACAAACCTTGAGAGTTTTCAATCTACCTAGGTGTAAGGTCAGGTAGGGCGAAGTTATCATACACAATTAACCCAGCATCCTTTGAACCATGCCTTTAAAAAATATGTTGTAGGTATGCACCAATCAGTATTTTTTTGTCAATTCACTATCCCAACTAATGCCTTCCCAATGCAAAATGAAACTTCAACACCATGGTGAATATACTATTTTTCTCACTACTAGCCAAATTTGAGACAAAAATAATTCAAAAACGCACTACAAAAAAAACATTTTACTCCGTCGTCTGACTGACAAGTACACTGTCAGTTTTCGATATAGGTATTATGAATGGGCGCGTTCAGCCACGCTAGCGCAAAGTTAGCGCTAGCAGCGGCGCTTTGTGAAAGCGCTCGAAGGTGGCTGAACGTCTATGCTTTGATACTATACCAAACATCACTTAGCCCTCAAATTCATTTTATAAATATGAAGTTTTATATTATCTCTTCAATGGAAAACCTCATTACTTATTTAATATTAGAAGAACTGGCGGATGAAAATAATATTATGGATATTGTGGAATTGATTCCACCTCTAATTGGTATATAGGTATATTTCCACGCAATATTTTTCCCTCAATATTAAATTCTACAGTTTTATACGTTTCGATATTGTACGCCATGATTAAACATTAATAAAAATTAAACAACAGAAATTTTAAGGTTTGAATTGTTGTTTGTCGTTGAGATCATAAGGTATTATTATTATTTCTTCCTGGGTTGACGTTGAAATAATGAGCCGCTGACCAGCTTAGCGTAAAATAAATTCGCTGGAAAAAATGGCGAACGCTAGAGCTAGCGCTGTCACTTAGTTGTCAAATTTGCCCTTTGCTTACTCAGCGCTTGCCTAGCGCTAGCGTGGCTGAACGCGCCCAATGTACTCGTTATGTCATCAGTCATTTTGGGTTGAGCGCGAATTTTGAACTAATAGCATTTTGAGTGGTATAGTTGAAATAATACCCTTCTTGGTGTGCGTCATCGATTGTTAATGTCCTTCTAACACATTACGTAGGAAGAAATGGGAAAAAAGGCAGGTCTGTGATTAATCCTAATCAAAATATCACAATAATGAACCGTTTGAATGTATTACAAACGTTAACCCTAATCTTTGACTTACAAAAATTTGATTGGTTGATGTTTAGATTACGCGTGAGCTCAACCTATCAATCGAGAGCTTAAAATACCATGAAGGCGTTACTTTCGTAGCGGCAATGTGTCTTACGTCTTTTTCTACTGTCCCACTGACAGTTCTCGTCAGGTCTGTACTTTGTTGTTTACGTCCAATTATTATTTATGAAAATTGAATATTAATCCTATAGTTATGTTTATTCGAATAATGCTTAGATACTAGATACTAGATACACGGAGAAACATCAGCATTTTGGGAGGTACTCGAATATTTCCAGTTAGAAAAAGAAGCTGGTGATTATCAATTAATTCTCGAATTAGGCTGAATACGATCCTGATGATTTCATTCATCAAGTTTAAGGTTAAATATAAAATGAAGGAAATACCCAAAACCCGGATATACGTCACAAACGATGACGCACACCCAGATGGCTATTATATGAACCATATTATCTTTTGCTCAATTATGAAATTTAAAAACTCCCATATCAAAGATTCCTACATTTTCCAAATTATTTGTGTAGAAATCCTAACAATTGCGAACATTTTATTGTCAATCCAATTTTTAGTAATAGTATATTATACATTATTTTCTTGAAATTGTTTGTTAATTTTGAAATGCTTGGAATATTTTCATTTTTCCAGCGAACTAGGACAGGCCAGTATAAGTAGTAAAATTCTTTAAGCTTCTCCTATGTCCTGCCTTTGTTTTTATTACTTGATAAAACTGAAAATTATGACTACTTTAGCTGTCGATAGCCTCAATGTTTATGTTGGTCTTCTTCCGTCACTTTTTGCAGCGTTCTGAGCTTCTTCGTCTACTCCACACCACCCTCATGGAGACCTCTTTCACAAATATACCGAACTGCATTATAATACCTCGTTAACCCTTAAATTTGGACAGTTTGTATGTTTTCAACATTATTTTTTCTGCAACTTCAATAGTATTATATATGCCCAAAACAGTTTGGAAGTGTGCTTATGAAGAAAAAGTGCTTCATTCGTTGACATTATTATCTCACAAGTCAATACATTTTTTTATCTGATACTTAATTTCCATTTTTTTTCTCGCGTGATATAAACAGAGAAGCTTTTTGTCTCAAATCAAGATATTTAGAAGTAGTTCCTGTGCTATCATCTAGTCTTGGTAAATTAGAAGTGTAGATGAGGAACATCATAGGACCCAAAATGATACACTGTTGATTTCCAGCTTTCATTTATTCAAGATTCTGAAGGAACTATTAGTTGGAACGTTTTGCCAAATATCATCGAGTGCTTGTGCCACGTTCAGAAATATACATGAGCGAGCTTTCTTGTTTTCAAATGTTTTTCCCATAATTTTTGTAACTCTGAAGTGATATATGTTTCTACCGAAAACCAAACTGGCAGTTTTGAATAAGATCTATTAAGTCTATGTTGCATTTTTTCAGCGATTGATAATTTGAATAACCAAGAAATATTGGGTAGCAACGAAACTCTATAGGGAAATAATAAATTTGGTGATTGACCTGGGCCCTGTTTCTCGAAAGTATTAGTTTACTAGTTTATGAGTTAATAGCTATCAGTGTAAAACTAATAGTACTGCTAAATTGCGTTTCTCTATTTATTTTTCATGAGTCGTGAATTAAGTAGCTATTTTTATGAGTTCACGAGTTGGTTGTCAAAGTCCAAATAAACTTTGTAAAACAAACTTCAATTGCCGAAATGGTAAAAAAAATAAAGATGCTAAAGTGGCACTATTCTCCAAATGAGGCACTAGATTATAAAATTTTTGTGCTGGCATTCTAAATCTTCCATTAAATTGATACGTTTTTTCCATTATTCCATAATTAATCCTTACTCTATATATTTTGGCGTTCCTCACAAGAACTGCATGTTCGTCATCTGAACTCTCAGGAGAGGACATTTCCACAGATGTACGACTTGCTGGTGGGAAAATTTTAAAGCGTTAACAGTTACAGATAGTTGTATTTATAAAAGTCACTGGACTAATAGAAAAGTCACTCATAATAATAGTAACTTCTATGAGTTGACAGGTTTGAGAAACAAAATAGCTATTATTACTAGACTACCTGCACTCATAAAATGTTCCTATTAAAATGGGTTGTCAGTTTCGAGAAACGCTCTCTATTAACAATCACTAATCCCTGACTATTATTAATAGTTATGCATTTTTCCATTATAATGGGACATATTTCAGTAACCACAGAGTTAATAAGATGAGTTCTTCCTTTGGAAGCTTTTTCAATTCAGTGTGTAAATAACTTTAATACTTTTGGTAAGCAGGTTTACTTTT
This sequence comes from Galerucella pusilla, assembly GCA_910591695.1. Taxonomy (NCBI): domain Eukaryota; kingdom Metazoa; phylum Arthropoda; class Insecta; order Coleoptera; family Chrysomelidae; genus Galerucella; species Galerucella pusilla. Next base: position 5,553 of record CAJUYI010001045.1, on the reverse strand, counting down.
TCATCGACCATACTATGAAAAATATCATGGAAAACGTTGATCCTCGTGAAATTATCGGTGTTTGTATAACGACAAAAAAGAATCTGCAGCAATATTTTCGCAGCACGCCCGTGATAATTCTTTTTCAAATGAATATGACTTTTTCTGGCAGTAAATTTCTCGGTAAAACCCAAGCAGATTTTCTTAAGAACGCGTACTAAAAGTCAATATTGCCTGTTAAAATTTTTCATCTTCGAGTTTCCAACGACATTGAAACGGTAGGAATGTTTGGAAGATCATTTTGTTACAGTGCCAAGTACTAAGTCCTTTCAATGTATTCTGCGAATGGATTAGGGAAATTTACAAATGGTTTCGGGATAGTTTCCGGGTTCGATATATTACCGCCATTATTTCCAGGTTGATTGAACATTTAGCCGTAATGAACACGTGGCGAATACATATTACAGTTGGTTCGGTGAATCTTTTCCCATGCGTCATCATTCATATACAGACGCAATACATCAATACATTAAATTACAGGTAGGTCGTAGATTGATGTTTTGATTAGGATGTGGCTAAAATGACAGTGTGTGTTATTTATTATTGAAGCTATATATTTGTAAATATTTCACAGTCATTTAGGGATATGCTACCTTAACCTTTAGTTTGAAAAAACTGTTAGTATTCCAGAGTTTTATAGGGTTATTCTGCGCATTTACTTGCATAAGAGTTAGAATTAATAACAATTTCCTCAGTAGAAACTTTGCAAATCAGAATTGCCTTTTTAGTGTTATGGCTGGCAACCTATTGGGCCGTCCCACCCATACGGTTCAACAATGAAAAATAGAAATCTTTTGGGTTGTGGAAATAAATAACAAATATTTTGAATATGTATATTTAAGACTCATAAATATAATATACAATAAATTTCATTTCATTTCCTTCATAGAATCAAAGCTATCACCAGTATTTATATCTATGGTAATTGGTTGAATGCTAATATTTTGCTCTCGGGTATACCACTTTTCTATAATTTCATTTTTATGCCTAACACATTTTTCCTAACTTTGTTGACCACATTGTTGCAGTGCCTCTTTCCACATATTTATAACAGAGCTATCTCTATACCCATCTTTACCAACATATTTATTGTAATATGACTTGCAATTTGTCCAAATTAATTCAATAGCGTTAAATTCACAATGATATGGCGGTAGTCCCAGCACTTCATGACCATGTTCTCGTAGTAACTCATCAATTTTATACACGTTTCCTTTTCCATTCATATTTGCAATTTGTAGCAATTCAGGTTTTGTAAGTTTTGTATCAAACTCAATGTTGTTTGTTGTCAACCATGTAACAATCTCATTTTTTGTCGAATTAGTAGGAGGTTGCTTTTTTAAAAGAACACTATGATATGGAGCATTATCCATAACAATAAGAGATGGCCCTTCTAAGTTGGGAATTAATTGAGTAGGTACTTATCCATTTCATGAATATTTCATTGTTCATTTCTCCATGGTAATCAGCTACTCTAGATTTTGAACAGAATAATAAACTTGCTTCAGAGACAAATCCTTTGGTAGAACCAGCATGAACAATTATAAAACGGTTACCAGTATCATCTGATTTACGTACACTTTTAGTGATGTTGTCTTGCCAATAATATGTTCTCCATTTCTTTTTTCTAACTCAAAATACTCCAACACATTTAGAACAAGCTTCTGTGCGTTTTTCCAAGCATACCAATTCTTTAAAAAAATCATTCATAAATAGTTCTGTGCCAGGATCACGACAAATAGAATTCTATTTTAGTGACGTCACGTTACCTAACAACCGTTTCACATTGCTTGCATGCGATAAATTGGTATCGCGGGATCTGAAGCGTAGAATTGACTTCATTCTACAAGTTTTGAGAGGAATGGAAAAAAACCATGATAGACTGGAAAAGCAAAATCAAAGCTGAAGCAGTTTAGAAAATGTCAAATATGTGTCAAATAACAGAAAAAATTTCTGGATTAATACTATTATTCCGAAAATTGCCGAACCTAGATTTCTATAATCGCAGGAGATGTGACGTGATACCGAATTTCAAGATTATTGCCAGCTTTGGAGTGATGTCACTAGAATAGAATTCTATTTGTCGTGATCCCACTACTGGTCTTTCAGAAAATCAGGTCAATATTTTCTACATTGGTGGAAGCAAAATATGTTCCATACAATTCAGTTTGATAGAATTCTATCCATAACCATGATGAAATGTCAATTTAAGGTTAGTTTTCGTTGCGAAGTGAATAAATAATAAGTAGATAGATAATCTTTACTTACCACAATAATTCGAACACTCGGGAGTAAGTAAGTCGTTATAACAACAACTGTTTTCTCAATTAAATTTATATGCATTAAGTGGCTAAAAAGTAAGTAAAAATGTGAAATAAAAATGTAAACAAAGTCTTTGGTCTGTCAACGTACAAATTCGCGTTAAACTTCGCCGACATTCATCATACGGCTATCTCTGTTTGTTATATTATGTTGTAATGGAACAAACGGTTTCATTTCGGGGTTTAGATTCTGTGAGTAGGAAAGAGACATACTACAAAAAGTAGTATGTGAATAATTTCATACATGGGAAAAGATTCACCGAACGAACTGTATATAGGTAGGCACATGATATTAACAGTAAAGTGAAAATAAGGGCAACTGTCGCATTGTCATTTTATTGAATGTTTGGTATTTGTATTAATAAGAATTGAATACTACCTGAATGGAAATGATCATAAATAACGAAACTATGGAGAAGAAAAATTATTAAATTAGATTTTCCGCACGCTAGTGGGAAATAGAAGTTTACCTAACTATTGCGGTAATAAATACTTTTTTGCACGCTATTGCAGCCAGCAATCGCAATCATTTGGTAAACTACAGTCATACGAATATATAATTTGAATGTTCAAATATCAGTTAACTCCTCAAAAACTTAACAAACTTTTCTAACTCTAGAAAGAGTGCGGAAAAATGGACTTTTGTCATATTTGTCATATATTGTACACAATCCATGTCAAATATGCCTAACCTAAACGCGTTTATATTTTGCTCGGTTTTCACTATATTTGGTTCAAAGCACGAGAGAAGCGAAAAGAGACGAGAGCTGGCCTTCTCTTGTCTCGTGACAGAATTAATTGATATTTTGTAGAACAGGATTCGATAAACTGTGGATGTTGATTGTGGCAACACTGTACCTAACCGGTACTGGAAGATTTTCAACTTTTTGATTATATTGAAATATTGGAAAGAATTTGCTTATATCACTGCTGTACATGGATAACGCATCTGGGGAAAAAAGAAAAGGGTATTTTGATCAGTGGTCTTGAGGCACAAGTAACCGAAGTCGGATTGGACAAATTTAATTTGGGGATAAAATTTGTAATTAAATCATTTTGAACATTCATCACAAAAATGTACTTGTTTAATCAATTTTTTTTTATTGGTGAACCAGTGTATCTATTTAAATTACGCCTTCAAAGTTACCGTGGCAACATCAACAACTCGATAAAAGAAGTCTAAGTCTATGGTCTAAATCATTGATCTGACAGGAGTAGTTTGTAACGTCAAAACTTTCATTTGAGCAATATTTAACAATGTCAAATTTATAAATTAAAATGGAAAGTACCGTTGGTATTGTTTGGAATATTATTATTTTGATTTTTCAAATCTTAGCATATGGTATTTAAATTAATACTATTGACATTTCACAGAACTCAATAAGGTTGAACTTTCATCAAAATACAAATTAGTTTATGTTTTCCTCATTTCCATGACAACGCAAGGTATACATCACGAAATCAACCATTTGACATTCAGTTCTTATCATAAAATACTTCAACCTAGAATTGTAACTGGGATTGGAGAGAATGTTTAAAGTTACGATGCGGCCAAACTGCAGAGGGCACTGATCATCAACAATCTTAATGTCAAGATGTCAAAATGGAAGGAAAAATAAACAAACCACGTAAAAACTTTGTTGTGTTCTGTTTTGCTGAGACAAAACGAGTGCTTAACATCGGTTTCCAAAACGTAAACCTGAAGTATTTGACTCATGGATGAGAAATATTATTAATGTGGAGTTACACTGCATGCATTCAAAACAAATATACCAAAATTCCCGTGTTTGTGTTAGACACTTTAGTGATGACTGTAAAGTACCAGGAAAAAGAGGCTGAAAAGAAAAGCTGTTCTCACTTTATTCATTCCAGGTAATTACCTAAATTTAATATTAGGTGCAAGTCTGTAGGTTAATTAATAATTAGGATTCTCCTTTTATGGTGTAAAAAAGTAACCTTATACTATTTCAAGAAGAGATGATATCACATTTTCAAAATTCATGAATACTAACAAGGATTCAACATTTGGTGATCCAATAATGAAAGCAGCTATATAAAATTTTGTTCCAAAAAACGCTTTCAAAGGAGAAGACACTATAGAAATGAGTATAGTTACTTCATACGTGACCCTCCTTGTTGAATAGTTTAGAACTAGATGCTAGACCACATGGATGAAAAAATAACACAAAATACTTATATTTTAGGAATGAAAATAGCAGAATATTGGGAAATAATCTAGTTAGGTAGTATGTTGTGTGTTATGTCTAGGTATGTGTGTTAAAAATGTTGTTATTATCACTAAATAAATATTTAATTCACCAAAGTATTTTTATTTAAAGTATTCGTTGTTCACCATACACTTTTTCCTAGACACACAAATTATATATTGCAAACTTTACCTTCTGCAAAAATGTTGCATTATGTTGCTTTAACTCTTACTTTGCTGCACAAGTTTTTTAGAAATAAATTGACTTTTTACCAAAAGAACACAAAACGCAGCTTTTATAAAAACATATAAATTATAACTGATAGTATTTCACCAAATCTTGCATCAACAAGAGTTTGCCAAATATTCTCTTATGTTCAGCTCTGATGAAAGATTTGGCGAAATATTATCAGTTTTAATTTATATATTTTTTTAAGCAGCTGAGTTTTGTGTTCTTTAGGTAAACAGTCGATTTATTTTGTAAAAAGATAAAATTCTCTATCAACTTGATATTTAAAATTACCGCCGAATTTTATAGTTCCTGCGGCCAAATTTCAGATGGCAGTTAAAACAGTAGTCACTGCTGACAACATGGGAGTTACAATTCTAGGTTGAAGTATTTTATGGTTCTTATTTCCATATATGATTTCCATTTCTTGTTGCTGTAGTATTTATAGACCAGTATTTATAATTTCGAAGTGCACCAATAAAAAAATAGCGTGAAGAATTCGTGGATAACTGCTCTTTGAAACACTTGTTCTATTTCGAGCACTCCGGCTTCGCCGTCGTGCTCGAAAAATCGCGCGTGTTTCAATGACCTTAATATCCACTTATACTTTAATATACTATTTTCCATTGATTTTCATGGAAATCATTATAATAAAAAAATTGATAACCTTGGTATGAAGTCGATGCTTCTATTGATATCTATTAATGATAATGTTAGATATGGGAATAATGGGGCCAATTATATAGAAATTAAATATC
>CAJUYI010001044.1:51393-66764 GCA_910591695.1 Galerucella pusilla | reverse complement strand
TAGTAACGAAGTTAGGTGTTAGTGCCTTTTTGACAGCATTATTGCGCTACTTTCAACCATCCCCGGTATATCTATACTCTCGATTACGTAGATTACCTCCACACCGACCCCCGGATTAACATTGCAGCAGCCATACCATTCTTCGCTAATAATATGCATGAGAGCTTATGGCAGCATGTGTTGAATGCCTCGCTATAGACGCGAAGGTTGTGGGATCGAATCTCACTGAAGTTTTTTTCAGATTTTTAAATATACAACAGGACTAAAAATGGCTGCCGCTTTTACAACAGGACTAAAAATGGCGGCCTGCATTGAAATACTAAAAATGACTGCCTAAAACGCGCGCGCCGCCACTCTCAGCGCCACCAAGCGGAGATTTTTGAAGCAGTGGCCTAGAAACTGTATAGCTATATCTACTGTTATTAATTATTTTTAATGTTTTAATTTACACCATTAGAAAGAGCATGCTTTTTGCTAGAAAATGATCCTTCTCTAAATTGTTTTCATTGAGAATTGAATAATTTATAAAACCTCAAACAGCGGGTGAATCGCGGCGTCTTAAGCGTGAAGCGCGCTCGGGACCACGATGTTCATCGGCGTCTGCCTCGGTGTTATCATTCGTTTTTTTGTCTGCCATTTTAGATTTAGTTTTAATTAATGTTAAATGATTATTTGGCGTAACTTTTAATCATGAGGCTTATCATTTTTTTTTCACAAAAAAAAACACCACTTTGTTGCCGTCTGCCGACCATTTTACTTCCATGAAAATGTCTGCCAATAATTTACACATTTCCTAACAACAAATCCTACATATTGACACAACTTTTATCCGTGAGTCTTATCATTTTTTTTCTGTCAAAAATTATCGATTTTGATCGGCTATTACGTACTTAATCTTCCTAACCACGCAGACAGACTGGGTGCTTAGTGTTTGAGAACTTTAATCGAACTTATCCAGCTAGTCAAATATCATGTACCTTATACATTGTTTTTTCTGTAGCCAGCTCTCCGTCTATCTTTTTTTCCGTTATGGTTGATCCATTGTTTAGCAAGATTATTTCTTTTTTTGTTTTTTTAAAAGATTCAACTACAAAAAACAATCAAAAATTGAACTTACCTTCTAAAGATTCTTTAATAATTTCTTGTCTCAAAATATCTTTAATTTGTTCCTTATTTAAATTTTTAAACCCGCATTTTTCCTGTCCCACCTAAAAAACCTTGTCTACAATAAATATTGTTTATGTATTGTAATTTTTCTTACGTTTCCTCTAACCATAACGTCTTGCTTTTCCAAATTTGTCACAATATCAACTTCATCATTGACAGAATCTTCCAAATTGTCATTTTTGACGCAATTCATCTGTGGATATAAACATACATTTTCCAAAGCATCTTGATATTCTTCGTCTTCATCTCCATCTTCATTTATCTCGACAACATGCAATTTACGTCTATCTTCTATTAATTTTTTTATCTTCACCAGATTGGATTCCCTTATATAAAAATCTGATGTTTCTTCATCTACTATATTCTCATTATTCAACTCCAAGTTTTTCTCTTCAATATGATCATCATCTGAATTCATTGCTTGCTCAAAGTTATCTATTCCTTCAGTAGAAGCATCATCTGAGTCATCTACATCCTGATGTATATTTTCTTTCGTAAATCCTGCTACCTCTGAGGTACTTAATCCCTTTGCTCCCTCAGTTTCTTCAAATAAATTATCTTCAGTATGAGTAACTTTGGATTGTTGGCTACTTATTCCTTCATTATCAATTTCTTCTGCATTTTCAAATACGTTTATTCCTTCTGTATTTTCTTTAGAATCAATATTTTTCACTTTTTCTTTGCTAATTTCTTCTTTTTTGCTGTAAGTTTCCTCTTTTTCATCTTCCTCTAAATGTTCAGCTATTTCATAGTCACTTCTTCCTTCTGTATCTTCTCCAGGTTCAACATTTTTCACCTTTTCATTACCAATTTCTTCTATTTTGCTGAAAATTTCCTCTTTTCCATCTTCCTCTAAATGTTCAGCTATTTCATAGTCACTTATTCCTTCTGTATCCTCTTCAGCATCAACATGTTTCACTTTTTCATTGCCAATTACTTCGTTTTCACTGAGAGTTTCTTCTTTTTCACTTCCCTCTGAATGTACTTCCACTTTTAAGGCATTTGTTCCTTCTGCATCTTCACTATCAATGTCTTTCACTTTTTCATGGATAATTTCATCTTTTTCTCTGTCAGTTTCATCTTTGTCACTTTCCTCTGATTGCTCTGTTAGCTCAAATACACTTCTTTCTTTCGCATCTTCTGCATCAACAATTTTCAAGTTTCCATGACTAATTTTTTCTTTTTCAATATCTTCTGTATCGGTATCGTCTGAATCTCCAGCTTCTTCTTTTATATCGAGCAGCAATGTTATATTGTCATGATCTTCGACAGGAACATCTTCAACTGTATTATTTTCTGTAAAAACTTTATTTGGATCTTTCCTGGACTCCAAAAATTCTTCAAACGTCATTGAACACGAAGTTGATTGTATATTTTTCACTGATCGTATAGCTGCTTCCTTTGCTTTTCTTCTGGTAGCTTCAATGGTGTCTACAATTTCTGTTCGGTCGATTTCTTGCAAGATTTTTTCAAACTTTTCGTCTTCTGTATTGTGCGCCACAATAATTTTGGATGGTTCTTCTTTTTCTTCATTTTTATCGTTTTCTTGTGATAGTTTTTCAATGTTCTCTTCATCAACTTCAACAGCATCTTCATTCGCCGCATCTTGCAATTCATCTGGTCCAGTAATTTCTTCCACTAAAAATCTGCTTTTGAATGCTACAATAGTAAAAAATAAGAAATAAAAATATGATAAACAAACAAAAGTCCATTACGACAAAGATATAACACTCTGTATATATATATATATATATATATATATCCTTGTCGCTATGCTAGTTCTAAAATGCTCACTTTTGGTACTAAAATCGAAAATTCTTTCTCTATATTCTTCGTATTCCCTCGGATCTTCTATTTGATGATCTTCCATAAATTTCTCGCTATCTGAAGATGAAGAAGAATCAGCATCTTGGTCATCATCTCTATGATGATAGTCATGAACTGCCTCAACTTCTTCCATTTCTTCATCTTGCTAAAGTTTATTTAAATAAAATAATAATTGGATGCAATATCCAAACATAATTACCTGGTTATCTTGGATTTCCGGATTTTGATTCACGCCAAGACTTTCAGACTCGCTTTCCGAGTCTCCTACAGAAGTTCCGTGTCCACTGTCGCATTGTCGTCTACGCTCTTCTAAATGCCTATCGCGAATACGTATCAAAGCTAAACAAAAAAATTCATATTCAGATTAAATAAAGAAAATTTTTTTCGTCAGTCACCATATTCGCCTGATTTGATACTCAGTGATTTTATGAGAGAAATTACGTCTTCCGGTCTCTTTTCCCAACTTACCGTTTACGCTATCCATAATTTTCTGACGTTCCCTGTCTATCCAACGTTGCCGCTCTGCAGATTCCTCGGTTACACCTCCTCTTTCCCTATAATTTGACGTATTTAATAACAATTTGACAGATGACATTTTATTGTTGACACCTACCAAGCTTCTGCGCATGCTCTGTCTCGCGGAAATACCGGTCGGTCATCCAAATATTGTAATTGTTTCTAAAAATTCATCTTAAAATGTATGAGCCAAGTGCTGTTTTTTTAATACATACGCATGCTATGATGAGTGTTTTTCTATAAGCCGGTATTCTTCTTATCACGGGATTTCCCATCAAATTTAAAACTCGCAATCCCGCCATATTACCAACAACTTCTACTATTAACGGGTCGTCTACATGATTATTAGATAAATCCAGAACAGAGAGTTCGTGTAATTGGGATAAATGTTCGAAATCTTCTAATTTTTCGACGTAATTGTGGGACATATTCAAAGTATGAAGAGGTTTTATACAATCTAAAATATGTGGGAATAAATTTTATTGTATTTCAAACGCTTCATCCAACTTTTGATTTTTACAAACACATGCCGCCATCTACTTGTTAAAACTTGAAAATTACAGTCGGTAAAGTAGGCTGCATAAACATACCTAAATTCTCTATTTTCTTAACTTGATTATAAGAAATATTTAATGTATCCAAGATAGGACAGCTCTCTAAATTTTCAAGTTTCTTAATAAGATTGTAATGTAGAAAAAGACTTCTCAATTCCTTTTGGTTATCCAAACCACTTATTTCTCTGATGCCATTGTTTTCAAGCCATAAACATTTTAAACCAGTATATTCTTCCAAGTTTTCGATATAAGAAAATCCTTTGAAATGCAAATATAATACATCGTTCAAATGAGGTGTTCGGTACAATTTTTGCTCCTTACAATGATTGAGAAGGTATTCTTTGGTCATCCTGAAATATTCATTGAAATCGAAGTGGCAATAGCAAAAGGAACGAAACATTTACCTGGGTCCTCTACATATTTCATCAAGAGCTTTATTACCGCTGTAATATTCTTTATTATGTACTCTTTCTTCAATTTTTGAAGTACATTCAGTTACAACAGACATTTTCTGTTTTTTATAAAAATTTTATTGACAAAACATAGTTCTGTTGCCTCAGATACAATTTTGGCGGTGTTTTTCTACTAGTTGGCAGCATTGAAATATTGCGTTTTCTAATGCATCAATCCATTACTGATAGCTTCTCTGTTTAATCCTTTTCATCGAGAAAATAAAGGATAGAATATGGAATTACTAATGATTGGTGATTTAATATTGTTTCCAGTCTGTCCAGCATAATAAAACAAAAATCAACCAATCAGAATCAATTCTATTTAAAGTAAATTTGACAATCAGAACTTGAAAATTAGTCAGTTAGAGAGATCAATAAACAATAATAGGATAATTGAGTATTTTGTGCTTTCATGCATGAACAATTATTAGTTGATATAAATTAATAAAATACAGCCTCTAAAATGCCTTGTGAAATGATAACTCTTCAACTTGGTCAATGCGGAAATCAAAGTAATATATTTTCAAATTCTTAGGTTATACCTTACCATTCTATTTTTCTTCTAGTTGGTTTTGAATTTTGGAAAAGATTATGTGCAGAGCACGGAATTAATCCAGAAGGAATACTTGAAGATTATGCAACTGAAAGTAAGTATGGAGGTACAAAGCAAATGAATGATTTTGAAAGTCGTAATGTATAATTTGTAGGCATTGATCGAAAAGATGTCTTTTTCTATCAAGCTGACGATGAACATTACATTCCTCGAGCAGTTTTACTCGATTTGGAACCCAGAGTAATAAACACAATTCTAAATTCTCCTTATTCGAAATTATACAATCAAGAAAACGTATTCTTATCTAAAAATGGTGGAGGAGCAGGAAATAATTGGGCATCTGGATTTTCACAAGGAGAAAGACTTAATGAAGAGATATTTGATATAATCGATAGAGAAGCTGAGGGTAGTGATAGTTTAGAAGGATTTGTTTTGTGCCATTCAATAGCTGGAGGTACTGGTTCAGGTATGGGCTCCAACATTCTGGAAAAATTGTCTGACAGATTTCCTAAAAAATTGGTACAGACTTACAGTGTTTTCCCAAATTTAGATGAGATAAGGTATATTGTACATATTTTACATATGTTACAGTTCTCACATTATTTTACTTTTTAGTGATGTAGTTGTACAACCCTACAATTCTTTACTTACTTTAAAAAGGTTAACAGAATCTGCTGATTCTGTAGTAGTTTTGGATAATACTGCTTTAAATAGAATAGCTGCTGATCGCTTAAAGATACAAAATCCAACTTTTACACAAATTAACAGTTTAGTTAGTACTATTATGTCAGTTTCCACAACTACCTTAAGGTAAGTCAATTATTTTTATGTGCCTGATCATTTTTAATACAGAATTTAAATCGTAGATATCCATCTTATATGAATAATGATCTTATGGAACTACTAGGACCTCTAATACCAACCCCTCGTCTTCATTTCTTAATGACTGGTTATACACCATTATCAACAGACACTGATGAAGCTAGTGTTCGTAAAACTACTGTTTTAGACGTCATGAGAAGACTTTTACAGCCAAAAAATATGATGGTTTCTACAGCTCAAGATAGAAGTTCTCAGCATTGTTTTATATCAATTCTTAACATTATACAGGTGAGAAAATGAAAATTTTTAAAAGTTTTATTAGCAAATGGTTATTTTTAGGGTGAAGTAGATCCAACGCAAGTACATAAGTCTTTGCAGAGGATTAGGGAAAGAAAGTTAGCGCAGTTCATCCCTTGGGGTCCAGCCAGTATACAAGTGGCTCTTTCGAGAAAATCACCATACATTCAAACGGCTCATAGAGTATCTGGGCTTATGTTAGCGAATCATACAAATATTAGCTCGGTGAGTAAGGTTTTTATAAAAAATTTCTTTATTCATAATGTTTATTTGTAGCTTTTTGATCGAGCATTGGCCCAATATGATAAATTGAGAAAGAGGGAAGCATTTTTGGATCAGTTCAGGAAAGAAGATATGTTTAAAGAGAATCTCGATGAATTAGATTCCAGCAGAGAAGTTGTACAGGATTTGGTTGATGAATATGTTGCTGCAACAAGGGAAGATTATTGTACTTGGGAGAAATAAGTGAGCGTAAATATTGAAGACTGATTTTTGCCATTTTTTTCCGTTGGTAATGTACTAACTACTACTACTACTACTACTACATCTCTTGGTTAAGATCTGACTTATTCAACATTTGCCATTATTTTATTAAGTTATATATTTTTTAAATCGAATAATTTGTTGTTAAAGTAGTTGAAAATATATTTATAACAAAAATAAACAATTTTGAGTTATGGTCCCAATTCAGATCATTTACTATTAATGCAAACCATTTTAGAATTGTTTTGTATAACAATTATTACGCGACGTTTTAAAAAATGTTGAATGTATTAAAAGATAAAAGAAATATTTTTTCCATTTTATTGGTGATACGGAAAATATGTTACCTTGTGGAAATTCTGTACATTTTTGTGATTATTTTTGAATTCTATAAGATTATTTTTAAATAGTGTTTGCAAACCTTCAAATTGAATTACAAAATGTGGAAAACAGAATTGCTTTTTCTGTTTTTCGCGTTTCTTAACGTCTTACAAATTGTGATAAGTAAAGGTAAGTATATTATGTGCATTATTTATAACTATATGTCAACTTTTTATGGTATACTGTCTCTTTTTAACATTTTTTTTCTTAACCGAATTCTAAAAAAAAGTGGAGGTCCTCAATCATAAGTGTATATTAAAAAAAATTTCTATGTTTGTTTGAGCATAACTTTATTGTTTATGAACTGATTTCAATTATTCCTGTTGCATTGGGTTCAGGATAGCTCCAAGGTGGTCCAATTTTAATTTCATTGGTATTTTACCTTGGATATACCAAGAAAACAGTCAAAATCAAATAGGAAATGTACAGTGGTTGAGGTATAGTTGGGTTTATGTAAGCCTGTGTTATAATGTAAAATACATTGACAACGAGATACAAGTTTTGTATGTGAAAGGGAAATATCCAGTGATATTTCATCTTGTTCTATTGCCTTTTAGTTTTCAATCAAGTCTTTTTGAGGTGGGACCACTGTTAAAAATCTCTTCTACTAACTCATTTTCATGATGCCATGGTATGTTCTTCATGGATTTCATTGAATGACTCCATTTGGCTGTTCCACACTATTAGTCGAGACGATGAAGCACTAAAAAGGCTAAAAGTTCGGAATTTTAAAGGCGGATCGGAATGTACCTACTTTGTACCTCTGACAAATCGGAAATTGCATTGATGCAGCCAAAAATGCATCTTTTGAGACGTCTTTTGGAAAATGTAAAAACTTAGTAAATAAGAGTCAGAACTGGCTCAAATCGGGTACTCGGGGGGGTTTTCGAGGTCCCTGATCACTATTATGATGTTCAAATTGACCCCCCGAACACCTGGTGCTCAGGAACGCCGATGAACCTCATCTCCGGGGGACACTCCAGAAAATCACGAGGGGAACGAGAAAAACACGGCGCCCGGTGGTTTTTCGAGTGGCTGAATTCAAATATGGTATCGGCTAGCACCCCCCGGACACCTGGACCTGAAAGCCATTACCGAGAACTTTCTTGACAATATCGAAACAAAAAACAAGCCGAGAATTATTGTAGGCGTGTTTTTTGAGGCGCTAAATCACAATTTCACGTCGAAAACGACCCTCCTACCACCTGGTGCACCGGAACCTGCGCCTGAACGTCGTGTCCGAGGGTTTTCCAAACAAAATCAAAAAAGACGCGCCGAAAATCGTTATAAGAGGTTTTTTGGGCCGCTTAATCCGAATTTTGCGTGGGAAACGACCCCCCGAACACCTCGTGAGCCGTACCCTGGCCCCGAACGTCTTCTCCGTGGGGCTCTCCCAAAATTCTAGCGGAGAAGGAGAGAAACTCGGCGCTCGGGGTTTTCCAGTTCCCTGAATTCAAATATGGCATCGGCGAATATCCCCCAGACACCTGGTGCACCCGAATCTGGACGTCATCCCCGAGAACTTTCTTGACAATTTCGACAAAAACAAGCCGAAAATTATTGTAGGCGTGTTTTTGAGGCGCGCTAAATCACAATTTCACGTCAAAAATGACCTTCCTACCACCTGGTGCACCGGAACCTGCGCCTGAACGTCGTCTCCGAGGGTTTTCCAAACAAAATCGAAAAAGGCGAGCCGAAAATCGTTATAACGGGTTTTTGGGCCGCCTAATTCGAATTTTGCCTGGGAAACGATACCCCGAACACCTGGTGCGCCGTACTTTGGCCCCGAACGTCTCCATGGGGCTCTCCCAAAGTTCTTGCGGGGAAGAAGAGAAACTCGGCGCCCGGGGGTTTTCCGGGTCCCGAATTCAAATATGGCATCGGACATCTGGTTCACCGAACCTGGACGTCACCCCCGAGTACTTTCTTGACAATATCGACAAAAACAACCCGAGAATTATTGGAGGCGTGTTTTTTGTGGCGCTAAATCACAATTTCACGTCGAAAACGACCCTCCCACCACCTGGTGCACCGGAACATGCGCCTGAACGTCGTCTCCGATGGTTTAAGCGGCACAAAAAACCCCTTACAACGATTTTCGGCGCGCCTTTTTCGATTGTGTTTGGAAAACACATTCTGTTCCGTCTTTAGGGAAAAAATTCCGAACTTTTGTGCTTCATCGCCTCGACTATATATAGATATGATCTTTGGTTCAGAATTAACCATTTTCTAGATGAAATAAAAGAAAAAACTCATGCTCATCATAAATTACTACAAAAGCACCACCAAAAAATCAAAGAAAAATGTGGGCCACAAAGATGTTATGTAATTTGCCCATTCGATCCATCGCCAATACCGGATCAATTATTAGATCCAGCAATTCCTCGATCGCCGATTCTGGTAAGAGCCACTTTACAAAAAAGATCATACAGATTGCGAAAAGTCTATTCGAGCCATGCGATTTACACAAGTGCGACAAGGAAAATATGAGAAAAACACTTGAAAGAGAGGAAAGAATAATTGTGCGCAGTCAGCTGTTGCCAAATGTACTTATCTGTAAAAGTTATTCCCAATTTTTGTCGGCAACAATATTAAATATCAATAATTGCTAAATCGAAAGCAATGTATAGATTTTATTTAATGCAGATTGTAATTTGACCATTTATTTTCTTGAACTATATTATTTTATTCTTATCTGTGTTGATCTCATTATTTTTCAAAAATCAATAATATTACGAATCTCGAATTACTCCCAATAAATACGGCGTTATCCCGTATTAAAAGTTAAATGCAAAATAAGATAATTATTCCTTAGAAAGTACCAAACATTCCAAACTGGCAACGCTGCTTTCATATCAGATTGGTAGCTGGAACTGAAAACTCGCCCAACGCTGACTGCGAAGAGTTATTCTTCTCTTTTTCAAGTAGTTTTGCTCATATTTTTCTTGTCGTACTTGTGTAAATCGTATGGCTCGAATAGACTTTTCGCGATCTGTATATTTGATAATGTACTATTTCAGTCGCAGTATAACCCACCGAACTTTTTCGACGGCTTCGATCCGTACGAATATTATGGTGAATCAGAAGAAGATAGACTCAAAAGTGAGTGTCTACAGAAATCGTAGGGTAAAAATATAAGAAATTTATTGTTATAGAACATTCCAGACACGTACAACACGCATTGACAAAGAGACAAAAACAAACATTGCTGCATCAATTTAGAATCGGTAATCAAAATGGTAAAAAAGCCTACAACTTTAGACAGTTTTCTTCCGGATGCTACGTCAGATGTAACGAATATCAACTTACTCAGCAAATACCACAAACTGCGACACTTTTACCACCGGTTGTAGCTAATCCTCCTAGTGTAGCTAATCCTCCTAATGTAGCTAATCCTCCTAGTGTACCATCAGTTCCTCCAAATAATACCAACACCCAACAAGGTATGTGTTTTCAAATCTATCATCTAGAAAATTGTTGTTTTCTGTGTTTTTGTAATGAAAATTCAGGTGATGATGATGACGATGTTGATGAACCCTATCGTCCTGGGGAAGACACTCCTGTCGAAGCAACAATATCTCCGCCCGAAAAGAGATTGCATGCCATTAAAGGTAATATGAAAAGTGTTCAATGACATTTATGTTGTATTATTGTTTTTTTTTATTTCAGGTAAATTTAGGGAAAAGAAATCCTATCAATATAGAAATGTATAATTGTATACTTTAAACATTATTAAAATTATTTGATTTAATGTTAAAGAAAATGTTACATTTGAACTACTAAAAATAAACTTTTATTGACGCCTACTAGTTAATTATTTTCTGGGTAATGTTTGCGCCGGAATGATTCTAACGATACGCCTATGCTTTTCTCCGATAGGTATAGCTGAAATCACAAACTACTTCTTTTTTAATAATTTTGGGACCTTTCATCATTTTCCACTTGATAAAATTTTCCATATCAGTTTCCAACTAAAAATAAATGTTCAATCAATTCCACTTACTTGCTAGTGTGTTAATTCCTACATAGAATTCATCAAAATAAAGACTACGAACTCAATCATTGCTGCAAAGTCAATTTGATTTTAAACTACTTCAAAATAATTAAATATATTTAGATTTACTTGTTAAATAATGTCTAATAATTAAAATACCTTAATATCTTTCTATCATAAGTACCTATAGGTGCCAATAAATAACGCATTTTGGCTTCATTTGTATATTTAATTTTGGTTCGCACTGTAGGTTTTTTTATACTTAGGTAGGTACTTACATCAAAATGATCTTCACATACATATATTGTAGAAACCATTGAAAATTCTTTGGGTTCACGTCTAACTTGCTTAATCCATAACTTTCTCCGTTTTAAATCATTTTTGGGGACTTGTATAAAACATTTCTCGGGGGTGGTTGTTGTAGTATTTTTACACAATGGAACAATGCACCATTTATAATTTCTGTTCTTTTGCATTGTATATTCTTATTACATTTCTTTTCATATGTAAATTACCAAATCTATTCTAACTTGTCTGATAACAAACTGCCTGTTCAACATCGTAATTCGTATATTATTATGTGTGACCACATAATACGGTCGTTTTTTTTTTGTATGACCACGTATGACATTACTGTTCTATGACGTCAGTTTTGAATAGACCCATAGACAAAATATTATATTATATTATATTTCTCTATGAATAGACCATTCCAGAAGACGTAAGACAAAAGTTCTTCAAATTATCTAAACTGTCAAAGTTTTGTAGTAGTGTTAAATACGGGGAGCAAGAGATAAAGTATCCTTTTTTCTTTTTCCGGCTGTTTTAAGCAATTTATCAATTTTGCTTTTTGTATCTGTCATTAAGCAGTTCTTACACGTAATTAACAAGCTACAAAACGCACCTGGAGTGTCAACTGTCACGTTAGTTTGATGGCTCGCCACATAGGTTAGGTAAACAATTTTTAAAAGATAACAGTAATTTATATTAGGTTTAGGTATAATCTGAAAATGGGTATTGATTTTGATATTCTTGAGCACTGCAGGAAAGTCAGAACTGATCATGGACCCCCTTACACTTGTCCCATTGATAAATGTGGAAGGACCTATAAATCAGTTTGCGGATTATCCTATCATCTGAAAAGTTTTGATCACGACAACCCTACGCCTTTATCACCTGTACAAAGCACTCCAAAACATAAAAAAGGTAGATATGAATACTTTAGACGTGTAATTATATATACAAGTATATAACGAATTTTAGGCAATAGACATAAGTCCAAATCGAAGATTCCTCTTCAAACTCCAAATGTCCCAGATCCTTTAACTTTCGAAGAGGCGCAACGAATGGTACAGTTTGAAGTAAACAGTATTGTTTGTAGATGGAATATAAGTGATGAACTTGATGTAATGTCTAAAGATGATTTTTTGGAAGAAGAAACGCAAACAATAGAGGAGAAATTTGAAGAACTCAAAGTTAAACTTCCAGAAGCTGATTTTAGAGAATTGGAGGATTATAATATTTGTGATGCTCCCTCAAGACCCATTGGATATATTAGATTTATTGAAAAAAGTACAGAGGAATTAGATGGTGAGGTATGTATGAAAAAATGTTTATTCGTATATATCTTTTGGTAATATTAATTTCAGGTGGAATATGATGTGGATGAAGAAGATACAGCTTGGTTATCTATTATGAATGAAAAACGAGAAACACAAGGCTTAGCACCTGTGTCTATTGATTCTTTGGAATTGTTAATGGACAGATTAGAGAAAGAATCATATTTTCAGGTAGGTATTTAAGTTTACAATTATAAGCTAATAATTAGAAGCAAATTTAATTTTTAGGCTACTGTTAATGGTCATTCAGGTGCAGTGGTTGATGATGATGCAGTTTGTTGCATTTGCATGGACGGAGAATGTCAAAACACAAATGTTATCCTTTTTTGTGATATGTGCAACTTAGCAGTACATCAAGATTGTTACGGAGTTCCATATATACCAGAAGGACAATGGTTATGTAGAAGGTTAGCAGTTTTTTACTTTTCTTCAGTTTCATTACTGTATTTTGTTTATTCAGGTGCTTACAATCTCCAAGTAGAGCAGTTGATTGTGTTTTGTGTCCAAATAAAGGGGGAGCTTTCAAACAGACTGATAGAAGTACTTGGGCTCATGTAGTTTGTGCATTGTGGATTCCAGAAGTTAGATTTGCAAATACAGTCTTTTTAGAACCAATAGGTATATATTGTTGTTAAGCAGGGAAAACTTATATTATTATTTATGGTTTTTAGATTCTATTGAGACTATACCTGCAGCAAGATGGAAACTGTCTTGTTATATTTGCAAACAAAAAGGCGTAGGAGCTTGTATTCAATGCCATAAAAGTAGTTGTTATTCAGCTTTTCATGTAACATGTGCACAACAAGCTGGTTTATACATGAACATGGATACAGTGAAAGATGGGAATGAATCACATCCAGTCTTGGTACAAAAAATAGCTTATTGTGATACTCACGCACCTGCTGATAGTGGTAAGTTGTTATTGAACCATTTGATAACCTCTTAAATACACATTTTATTTCAAGGAGATACTAAAAAAGACGATTCCCGCAAAAAGATGATCCAAGCTCGTAAAATGTTGGCAAAAAAACGCACATCGGCTCCTGTTATACTTATCCCAACAATTCCACCGGAAAGAATACAAGAGATAGGTTCTTTAGTAACCATAGCAAAAAAATCACAATTCATCCAACGTCTTATAGCCTATTGGACTTTAAAACGACAATTCCGCAATGGTGTACCACTTTTAAGACGCCTACAAAGTGCTCAAGGAGGCACCCCACGCGATTCCAATACAAGTAACGTCGATACAATAGAATTGTGTCGACAACTAAAATATTGGCAGTGCTTGAGACAAGATTTAGAAAGAGCTAGATTATTATGCGAGTTAGTAAGGAAGAGGGAAAAGATAAAGCTTGAATATGCTAAAGTTTATGAGAAATTAATGAGGATCAAATTAAAACCGCTGGAAGCTAGTTTAAGAAACGTATTGGAATTGATTTGCGCTAAAGATACCAATGAAATTTTCACTGAACCAGTTGATCTTGAAGAGGTAATGTTTAGTTTCATTTTAAATTATTTTTTAATAATAGCTTTGATATTTTTTAGGTTCCTGATTATTTAACAGTAGTTACAGAGCCTATGGATTTAAGTACTATGAGAAAGAAATTAGATGACGGTTTATATCAAGATTTATCAGCCCTGGAAAAAGATTTTGACTTAATGATAGCAAATTGTTTGGCGTACAATAATAAGGATACAGTTTTTTATAGGTAATAGTTTTTTGATGTTTAAATTCAATTAAAGTCTTTATTTTTATTTCTTAGAGCTGGAATTAAGATGCGGGATCAGTGTGGTGTCATTTTTCGACACGCCAAAAAAGAATTAGAAGCAGCCGGTCTTTTGTCAACTGAAAAAGGGTCAAAGCAAAAAACTGGAACTGGAGTAGTTGAAGAAGCCATGGCTTCGGACATAGATAAAGAATTAGAAAACTTGCAGGTGCGTAGCATTAAAAAAAAGTAACTTTTATTGAGGGTATTTTAAAATTTGTAGGGAAAAACAGGCCCTAGTATAATAACAAAGTTGGAAGATTTGCTGGCGAAAAGTCAAGCTTTAAAACACGGACTAGCCAGGGCTAAAAGAGTGAAATTAGTAAGGAGCGAATTGAATCGTGCAAAAAAAAATTTGGCAGCCCACACGGATACCGATCAAACGTCTACACAGTCAGATGTAGATGTTGATCATAACACCGAAGAGGCTAAAAATAATTCTACAAATGGTAAGTTATATTTGTTATTTTTTTGAAAATATTTTATAAATTCGTGTTTTATTTAGCATCTCCGACTGGAGTTAATAGAAGAACTGCAGTTTTATTTACGAAAAAAGCGCAGGCTGCTTTAAAGAAGGAAGATAAAGATAAGGAAGAAAAGGAGGTGGCTGTCGGTCCGACGAAACCGTAAGTCGGGGTCGATTGAGCTACTTATATTTAAAGCGGGATATTCGGAAATTGTATATACATTTAAAATCGAAAAAAATAAAATGGGTACATTTGAACTACTTGAATAATAAATTAACAAATTCTACTTATATCTATATAAGGGATTCTTCTTATTTTTCCTCTTCCTATTTTTCCTCTTCTTTCTCGTTCTCTTTTTCTTCCTCGTTCTCTTTTTCTTTCTCTTCCTCTTCTTCCACTTCTTTTTCTTCCTCAGGAAAAATCAAATGGGTACATTTGAACTACTAAAATAATAAATTAACAAATTCTAC
>CAJUYI010001044.1:35674-51000 GCA_910591695.1 Galerucella pusilla | reverse complement strand
ATTTGAACTACTAAAATAATAAATTAACAAATTCTACTTATATCTATAGACAGGATTCTTCTTATTTTTCCTCTTATTTCTCTTCTACCTCTTCCTCTTATATTCTACTTATATCAATATACAGGATTCTTCATCTTTTTCCTCTTCACCATCCTCTTTTTCTTCTTTCTTGTATTCTACAGTTTTTGAAATTTTCAGAGTAAAAAAAAGCAAAAACGATCCGAAAGATCCTAAAGAAAAAGACGCTGTCCCGGAAAGCTTCAAAGTATATCGCGCCGGTACACAAACAACAGACGAAGAAAACAGCGACAGTGACAACAGTTTATCGACTTGTTATTCACATAGTTTATCAGAAATAGCGTCCGACGAAGACGGATCCGATAGTAGTGTCCATTCGGCAGCAGAAGGACAAGACATCGATAAGAAGCTGAATCCCATGCAGTTAGTTTGGGCTAAGTGTAGAGGGTATCCCTGGTATCCTGCTTTAATTATTGATCCCGGTATAACGAAAGGTAAATTTATAAGAGATATAAGAGCTAGTTTTATTAAAAAAAATTTTTTTTTAAGGATATGTTTATAAAAGTGTGCCGATTCCTTCGCCGCCTCAAGAGGTATTAGATTTAGCTAAAAACCACACCGAACAGGTTTATTTGGTGCTGTTTTTCGACGCAAAAAGAACCTGGCAGTGGCTTCCTATGGAAAAGTTGGAAATTTTAGGATTGGACGTCGAAAATGACGAATATAAGGTTGGTATGACTGTTTAATTTAAGAATTTCTTGCATAATTTTATCCGGCTTAGCTATTAACAAAGTTCCTTTTTATTTTTCGTAATTAATATTAATAAAATTGTGTTTTTATGTACAACACAACAAACAATATCTTGGCGCCTGTAGATTTAATGTTCCCTACCAACATGACAAAAATCGTTTGGAGAATTTTGAGATCCTTCAACGTGCACTTCGTTAGTATCTACCAGGTGCGACCGATTAGTTGTTAAATGGCTTGTAAAGCAAGTAAAGTGTTGAACAAATATTTGAACAATTGTCATTTTGATCTTACATCGTCAAGGGCCATGATAGATTTGTTGAATTGTATAATTTTTCAAAATTTACGTATAAAATGTTACTTACCGTCTATGGTAAAAATTAATATTTTAACAAAAAAAAGGTAAATAAGATATTTTCATATGTACCTTTTTGTTTTCTTTGTACAATTGAATTTATAGGCCAACGAACCAAAAAAACCGACCGACAGGAAAGCTGTCAAAAGAGCCTACCAAAACGCTCTCAATTACCAAGCTCAAATTGGTGAATACGAAGAGGATAAACCTACCACTTGATACGATTAACATTGATTTTATTTTTAAAATAATACTATTGTTCAATAAAAAAATAGTGTTTATTTTTTTTCATCCTCTTTATCCTCTACACCACTGTCATATTTACACATTAAAATGCTATGCAAGTTGCCAATCCAAAAAAATTCATATTTTTCTGCCACTTTAGATCGAATTTGCCTTATGAAGGTTTGTATTGTTTATTAATATGTGTAAACGCAGCTTGGGCCCTCAAATTGGGTAATTTGATATCGATATTTGCATGGGCGTAGCCAGCGAAGGGCAGGGAGGGGCAACCGCCCCCCCCCCTGGAAGCAAAAATAATTTTTAATTTTTATACACAAAAAATTTAACTAGCAAGCTACCAGAAATAAGAAACACAATTGCAACGGTTAAATACACAATAACCTTCTTTCGTGAATCGCCAGCCCGTAGGAAAACGGTTCCAAATCTTTCAAGGCTCTGTCAGACCAGTTGGTCGGAAAAATATAAGAGCAGACAAAAATTTTTAAAAAAGCTTCACAATCTTAGGCTTAAACATAATTTCAAGATACTCTGCAATTTTGGAACCCCTTGTAAATGTTTTACAAGGTAAAGTATGGATTTGGTAATGGTGGAAAAACATTGACGGTATTCTAGATGTAATCAAAGAAGATCGACAAGATGTCGAAAATGTTTCTTATGACTTATTTAAAAAATCACTTGATACCGCAGAGAAAGTAGGGGATGAGTTGTCAGTACCACGAGTAACTCAAAAGCAAGTAATTCACCACCTGAGTCTGCAGTTGAATACTGGAAGCGGTCAATAATCATCCCCTATCTTGATTCTTTAACTTCGTCTTTGGATGTTAGATTCTCCAACAAAAATACACCTGTTTCTGCTTTAACTTATCTTCATCCTTTAATCGTGCTCAAAAATGCAGAATCTTTCATGGAATTTCATAAGTTGGGTGATGTCTCTGCAGAATTAGATTTGTCGTACAATATGAGGAAGAAAAAGAATTGAGCAGAAGACAAATTGAAGGACATTGAAGTGGCTGCACTTTTGGAGGAAGTTAATGTTTTTTCCCTGCAACAAGGCACGCACTGCTAATATTAAGTGCTTTCCCACCCATTACTGCTACCGTGGAAAGATCGTTCAGTACCCTACGAAGGGTAAAAACCTGGCTCAGGAGTACAATGGGTGATGACAGACTCACTGGGTGTTGTGGGTTGTGCATAGAAAATTTTTGAAGGAAAATCAAGACTGCATAGTGAAGAAAGTTTTCGATAAATTTAGTTTAAACCCAAGAAAAATGTTATTAGTTTTATTTAAGTACCTATAGTTAAAATCTCATAGTTTTGTTTTCATTTGTCTTTTCTTTTTATCCTAAAATTTTATATTTTGGACGACCATGGAGCATGGTTTGACCCCTGTTATAAATCCTGACTACGCCCTTGGATATTTGTAAGGATCATATTGTATTGGTTGAAATTTATGTTGATGCTCCTGATTTTACATTAATAATATCGCAAAATACCGGGCAAACTGTAGGTCTTAACTGGGTTCTTGGAAGTTTATTATTTCCCCAAAATAAACATGCCGTTTCGATCTTTCTGTTAATATATGTTAACTTTACGATTCAAAAAAACCCTCCTCCAAAGGTCGTTGAAAGTCAGTTATTTTCTTTTCTTTCAGAGCTACTCCACGCGGTGTTTCATTAAAAAAAAACATAACTTTGATCTGGAACATTAACATTATAACTAATTTTGAATTATGAAGTATAAAGTTATCTACAATTTTTATAAATAACTTTTTTTGGTATATCTCATGGTATCAGACCTAATAATAACGTTTATCACAATAATCAATCACCCTGTATATTAGGTTATATCTGTTGTTTTTAAGAATATTAACATTATTTCAAAAACTTTATAATATCACCCTGTATAGTAGGTTATATCTAGAATATTAACGTTTTTTTCAAAAACTTAATATCGATGGTCCCTTAGGTATACTGTTATTTTGTTAATTTTTTTACCACTATGTACCGGGTGTCCCAATAAGAAGCGATCTTAGCAATATATCAGAAGCCGCAAGAAACAAATTTTCATAGCAAAAGTGGCCTCGAGGAAAACCTGGAAATTATTATCAAGTTTGTATGTCTAGCGCTTTAAAGTATAATGAAATAAAAAAAATTAAAAGGCTAAATTTCACTAAATAATATGCACATTCTACGAAGAAACCTGCGGTTTTTTGCTCCTACTTCAAAAATATTTCAGTTTGCAAATTAAAAATTTATTCTGATTACTAAATCTGAATAATTTTGTGTGATAATCATGAATTCTATAACGAGCAACGTATCATTTAAACCAGAAAATACGAGAAATTGATAAAAAAAATTGGGGTCACACATTTGTGATCAGTGTTTTAGCTAAGATGGTGGATTGTCATGTTTTCAATTTATATTTTCATTGAAATAAATAAACCTAAACACAAATGTAATGTAAAAATAAATTATATTGTCTGCTTAAAATATTTGTCATCTAAATAATTATTTCAGTAGGTAATTGTTAAGTGACTAATAATTCAAATTTAGCACTTTAACACCATCTACATTATTTTGTTTTTGTTAATTGTTTATTGATTTATTTTATGTTGTCTATCACTCAATTCTGACAACTACATATTATGTAATTCTTACTCTACAAAGTTTAATATTTATCAGTAATTCTTATAGTTACTGTCATCATGCCTATTAATGAGGCGTTTCATACTTGAAAGTCACCCTGTGTATTATTCACATAAAGACATAAACCTATAAATATGTACATGTATAATATTTGAGTATCAATCGTAAATATTTAAATAATTATGATTATACTGAAATGGAACAAATCCTATCTAAATATAAAAATAAGTTTTAAATCCGCTCTTCTGAATTGAAACTGGTCGCAATCTAATCACTAAAGTCGTCCGTTTATGTCCAACTAGATGATCGTCACAAAATGTAACCGTTCACTATAAGAAACACAGTTCCGTATAATAACCTTTGAAGATAGTATCGGTTAATATGTAAATACTTTTTTTATTAATTATTTTTACGGTGATAACGAGACATATATTACCCTAATTGTGTTTGGATGCATTCCATATATAAACAAACCTGTTTTTTTGTCGGCTGTTCAGTTATCCTTCAAACGATTACTTTACATAATTAGTTTGTGTCGCGATGTATATCAAGAGAGTGGTTATATTTTTGGTTTTACAATTCTTTGTTGTTTTCGCGAATAAAAAGAAAAAACCGAATATTATTATAATTTTGGCAGATGATGTGGTAAGTATAGGTGCTTAAATTTTAATATTTTTGTCATAAATTGGAAGAAAGAAATATACAGCGTGAATTATGTGTATTTTTTAGCTATTTTAATGTTATATTTAACTATACAACTACAAGTTGTACACAATATTTTTTCTACAAACACATTTATTAATGAAAAAGAAAAGAAAAACAGTAATTTATAAGAAAGTGAATTTTAAACTTTTTTCGGTTAAATATTACATTTTACTATATACCTACAGGGTATATTATAAGTTAAATTAATAAAAAAAATTACAGTTACAGTCAAATTTTTATAATATATATACAGGGTGAATCCAGTGCAATTTCTTGCCTTTAACGTGATTTTAAAGATCTAAAAAGATGTTCAACAAAAATTCAAAAATAATTTTCATGTAGGAGTTGTCAAATTGAAAAAAGGTAGTTTCTTTTAAAACTATCTCAAATGCTTGAAAGTGCAGATAAAGCATACTACAGAGCTGATAAAATATTGCTTCTTTATATATTTCTATATCTACTATTTTAATACTGTACCGGGTGTTTGATTATTTCTTTTATTATTTTCAAGTTTTCTACTCTAGATGGCGGAATTCACAATAATAATACAAAAACATCATTAAGTTTTAAGTTCGATCCCCTTAGTTACTTATTTTTTTCTCGTACTTCGCTAAGAATGATACCAAGATGATATTTTTACCATTTTTTTAATTCCATCTTTCATTTAAAAATGATTATAAAAATAAATTGCATATTCCCAAAAAAAGATGAAAAGAAAACAATTGTTCAATCACCACGCCACCTAGCGACTGTTAAACTACTGGATAAAACTGTTCGTCAAAATCCATAAAGCGGAAGAAACAATTTTATTGAGTCAGCTTTCCCGCACTTACCACTACCAGCTAGTTTATAAGATAGAGGAAGAAGTACAGGGACAAACGTAAAATGATCTAATGGTTACGACTTATACATAATAGCAGTAGAGTAGAAAAGGTGAAGTAGGAAGTTCTAGCTAGTTTTTTCTGAGAAACTTTTGATTTTCTATCATTTGATTAAATTGATATTCATATTGTAATAAGTGTTGAAAAATTAATTTTCAAAATGTATCAATTTCTCTTATAAAATCAAGAAATTGTATTTATACCAACAACTTTCATTTTGTTAAGTAATCTTTATCGAAAAATGGAATTAATTTACACTTTCTGTCATTATTCAATAAATATAAACAAGTGTAGGTATATCGAGTTTGAAAAATAAAATAAACCAGATCATGAGCTACTTTTCTCAATATTACATAATAATAAAAAAGAAACGCTACTTTTACCGATGTACCCTCGTGAGAAATTACCAGAACAGTATTAAATTTTTTTATTACAATAAAAAATATCGGTTCAAGAATAAATTAGCTTAGAAATAAAGTGGTTAAGAAGGATTGAAACATTTTTATTGTCAATATTAAAAATCTTAAAAGATCCTGCACCTTGGCCCGTTTATACAGGACATTATAAATTCATTGTCACTTCAACGTTGTTGTGTTTTTAAATGAAGCGGAACTAGCGGAAGATTACGTAATTTCTAAATTAGTTTCAAACATCTTATGAATGTAGATAAATGAGTGATTAATAATTTAGAATATCTTGTTATTTAGATATCTGTAATTTTGAAAATTCCTTTCTGCGCAATTTTCGAAAACTAAACGTTTTTTTCATCGATAATTTTATACCTAACAAAAAAAGATTAACAACTTATTCATAAAAATCATGATAGTTACTCACAAATATCAAACACATACGTTCCTTTCACAACATATGTATAACACGTTATCTTTCTTCAGTACTTGCTTAACCTCCTAATTGTATAATCTGAACTTTCTATAACATATTTTTAACTTAATATATTAAGAATGATTTAATTCGACTCGCCATTGACGAAATATGCGAAAACTACTACAAATGTTTAATAATCAAGTCTCCATCTTGATAAAATGGGACTTCCTGGCTAATTTCGAGTTTGAGAGAGATTTATTTCGAGTCCCATCATGAGTAAAATGCTCGGAAACCATTTTTATGTCAACATTTTCACCATTAAATTAAACTTAAATTTTGAAAAAAATTTACGCCGAAATATGCGAAAACCATTATAAATTTTCATAATTAAATCTACATCTTGATGAAAAATAGGACTTTCTGGCTAAATTCAAATTTGGCAGATAATATTTATTTCGAGTCTCATAATGACCATATAATGCTCAGAACACATTCTTCTACCAAAATTGACCATTAAAATTAAATTTGGAATAATGTTTTCCCTTTTATCATATCTATGTTAAGTCCTGAACTTATTTAGCAGACACAAGATTCATTAAATGTATTTTAATATTAATATATTTTTTCCAGGGCTGGAACGATTTTGGGCTGCATGGATCCAGTCAGATCCCAACTCCCAACATCGACGCTTTAGGATACAACGGAGTCATATTGGACAAATTTTACACCCAACAAACTTGTACTCCTTCAAGAGCGGCTCTATTAACTGGAAAATATCCTATGAGAATGGGTATCCTCATTTTTTTACTTAAAATCATCAAATTTCGTAACTGAGCCAGTTGAATATTTCGCAAACTATCTCTAATTTCGTGATAAATTATTTGTTTTCCATCTCTTATCGTTAGAAATAGTTTGGTTGACGGTTGTCTATTTTCACATTCCGTTCGAAATTGTAAGTTTGGTTGTCTACTCGCACGTTCGAAATAGAATGTTTGGTTGCCTATACTACGTTCCGTTTGAAATTGTATGTTTGGTTGCCTATACGACGTGTCGTTAGAAATTGTGTGGTTGCCTATTCGCAACGATTATAAACATAATCGTTGGCCTATTCGCACGTTCGAAATTGTATGTTTGGTTGCCTATACGACGTTCCCTTAGTTGTGTTTGGTTGCCTATACTACTTACCATTGAAAATTGTATGTTTGGTCGCCTATTCGCTGTGTGTCGACCGTTGGAGGGGATAGGCGAAACTATCCCAGCGCGCGCAGTGGTGAATTTCCGCAATTCGGTCGGAGGATGATGTGGTATATTGTATGTAAATAAAGGGGAAAATGGGGCACGACAGTTGTTGTGTTGTTAATTGTAAAAATACAGGATGGAATAACAGTGATGTGAAATATTACAAGTTTCCTACTGCGCAACACAAGTTGGTACAAAGGAAAGATGGATTACAGCTGTAAAAAGAGTAAAATGAGTGTCTTAACCTCACTTCAAAATACAGTGTACACTGATACAGTATTCTATACGTCATGTTTTCTCCGTCAATTTTATGTAGTTTGTTCATTTTTTCATAAATACATTTATTATAAATCAGATAAATCCTCAAGAACATTTGTGTGCAATCGATACACATATAAAGAAGCAGCTCATGTCACTTGAAATGTCAAATGGAATAATCGATTTTTATTAATGATTTTAGGCAACGTCTATCTCCGTTGATTCTAACCTACAAAGCTACACTTAACATAAAAAAATACATTTTAAAAACGATTACTTACCCAGTCGCTTATAAAATACTAAACATTATGTCATTAGGCACTTATATTTTCAAATTATTTACATTGTAAAAGTTGAAAGGCTCCCTATCCTTATAATAATTGTTGCTTCCATAAGCTTTACGTGTAAATGCCTCCGACGTAACTTGCGTTTTTAAGCCGCGAGGGGGCGACAGTAGGTACGCACATAGCGAATACGCACGATCCGTTCGAAATGTATATTTGGTTGTCTATTCGCACGTTCTAAATAGAATGTTTGGTTGTCTATTCGCACGTTCGAAATAGAATGTTTGGTTGTCTATTCGCACGTTCGAAATAGAATGTTTGGTTGCCTATACTCCGTTCCGTTCGAAATTGTATGTTTGGTTGCCTATTCGTACTTTCGAAATTGTATGTTTGGTTGCCTATTCGTACGTTCGAAATTGTATGTTTGGTTGCCTATACGACGTTCCGTTTGAAATTGTATGTTTGGTTGCCTGTGCGCTTTCATTTAATATTGTAGAATACAATCTAAATTTTAGGATTGCAAGGAATTCCTCTAAATCCAGGTGAAAACCGTTCTATACCCTTAAACATCCCAACAATGGCTGAAAGACTAAAAGAATTGGGATACAGTACGAATTTAGTAGGAAAATGGCATTTGGGAGCGGCTTGTAAGGAACACACACCAACTAAACGAGGATTCGACACACATTTCGGATACTGGAGCGGTTACGTGGGATATTTCAACTATGAAGTCAGTACGGCAGATCCACTAAATCCAAAAAAAGTAAATAACACTTTTTAGCTCTAGCGATGTTTTATTATAAAATTTTATTGTTTCAGAACTTCACCGGTTTCGATCTTCACAATAATTTCGTCGCAGAATGGGGTTTAAAAGGACAATATGCCACTGAGTTATTTACCAAAAAATCCGTGGAAATTATCGAAAAACATAACGATGACAAACCGCTGTTTTTAATGCTGGCACATCTCGCTGGCCATACCGGGTACAATGGTACGGAATTGG
Organism: Galerucella pusilla; assembly: GCA_910591695.1. Classification (NCBI taxonomy): domain Eukaryota; kingdom Metazoa; phylum Arthropoda; class Insecta; order Coleoptera; family Chrysomelidae; genus Galerucella; species Galerucella pusilla. The sequence continues at coordinate 41,797 of CAJUYI010001044.1, read as the reverse complement.
GAGTTCCCGATGTAAATGCTGCTAATCAAAAATATAGTTACATCAAATCTGTCGAAAGAAGATCATACGCAGGTGAATATTATTTATTTTTGTTAGAAATAATTATACGAAACATGTAGCGCCATCTATTGTTTAAGTACGTAATCACACTCTGTTTATAATCGTAGAAAACTGTAGCATGCTAGTGAAATTGAAAAAGAAATTGAGCTTTTCATACTTCTTTTTCCTCATATTTTAACCATCTTTTATTTACTTGTCCATTTTTTCTATGTACTTATAGTTTCAATTTCTTTTAACTATTCAAACTTTTTTTCATTCATCTTTATTGATATCTTCCTCTTTTCCTGTTACTTGTCATAGTTCATTTCTATCTATTAAAAAACCCTTATTTTCACTGCATATTTGAGATGTCCATTTTCTCCCATATTTTTCTTTCGTTTCTTCAATTTCCCTAGCTTCTCGTACTCCTTTTTCCCCTTTTTCACCTCCTTCTCCGTTGATGCTTCTAGTAGCTCATTTGCATCTACAAATTTCCCTTATTTCCAGGATACTGGATATGTCCATTTTTTTCTATATACTTACTGTTTTTCAATTTTTTCCATTACCCATATTTCTTATCTCTCCCCTTTATTGATGCCTTCCTCTTTTCCTGTTAATATTTGTAGTAGTTCATTTCTATCTTTCCAAAAACCCTTTCAATGTATATTTAAGATGTCCATTTTCTTCTATATTTCTTTTTCGTTTTTTCAATTTCCTTAGCTTCTTATACTTCCTTTTCTTCAAATCTTCACCGCCTTCTTCCTTTATTTCCGTTTATACTTCTAGTAGTTTATTTGCATCTATAAAAATCCCTTATTTCCATCGGATACTGGATATGTCCATTTTTCTGTTGTGTGTTTTTCCAATACCCATATTTTTTCTCTTCTCTTTATTGATGTCTTCCTCTTTTCCTGTTAATAGTTGTAGTAGTTCATTTCTATCTTTTAAAAAAACCTCACTTTCAATGTATATTTAAAATCTCCATTTTCTTCCATATTTCTCTTTCGTTTTTTTCAATTTCCTCAGCTTCTCATACTTCCTTTTCCTCATATCTTCACCGCCTTCTTCCTTTATCTCCGTTTATACTTCTAATAGTTCATTTGCATCTACAAAAAACCCTTATTTCCATCGGATGCTGGATATGTCCATTTTTTTATGTAGTTAGTCTTTCAATTTCTTCAACTGCCCACACTTTTTTCTCTTCTCTTTATTGAAGTCTTCCTCCTTTCCTGTTAATACTTGTAGTAGTTCATTTCTATCTATTAAAAAACTCCTTATTTTCACTGGATATTTGAGACGTCAATTTTTTTCCATGTCTTTCTCTCCTTTCTTCAATTTTCCAAGCTCATACTATTTTCTCCTCCGATCTTTATTACCTTCTTCCTCTTTTTCTGTAAATATTTCTATTAGTTCATTTGCAGCAAATTTTGAAGCTACAATTAAACTTTCAATTGTAAGCGACATCTAGGAGATAACTATCAAGAAAATGTGGGTTTTGACCAGAGCCATACATGCATAAACTACGTTACATGTTTTAGATCTCATCAATATTATGGATCAGTCCGTTGGAGAAATAGTAACCACACTTTCGAACAAAGGAATGTTGGATAACTCGATAATATTATTTTTCTCTGATAACGGCGCCCAAACGGAAGGCTTATACCAAAATTTCGGATCTTCATGGCCGTTTAGAGGAGTGAGTACAAATCTCATTATTTTCATTGTATGCTGGATATGTTAGCTTTTTATATATTTCACATCCACCTCTTTAATTTCCTAAGCTTCTCATGCTTATTTCTCCCACATCTCTATTCCCCTTTTTACCTGTTAAAACTGCTAGTAGTTCATTTGAACTTAACAAAAATCTTATCCCCGGTAGATATTGGAGATCTGTAAAATATTTTTATTTCTTCCATTCTCTATGCTTTCCATATTTATTTTTTCTCAGATCTCTATTGACTTCTATCCCTTTCCCTGCCGAAACTGCTAATAACACATTTGAACCTAACAAAAATCTCATTTCCGGTAGATATTGGAGAGGTTCGCTTTTATTGTATTTTTCTTTCATTTCTTCAATTTCCTAAGATTCCTATAATACTTTTTCTTCAAATCTTCATTATCCCTTTCCTCATTTTTACTTTTGATACTGCTATTAGTTCATTTGCACCTACAAAAACAAACCCTATTTCCATTGTATGCTGGAGATGTTAGCTTTTTATATATTTCACTTCCACTTCTTTAATTTCCTAAGCTTCTCATGCTTATTTTTCCTCAGATTTCTATTGACTTCGTCCCCTTCACCAGTTCAAACTGCTAGTAGTTCATTTGGTCCTAACAAAAATGTCATTTCCGGTAGATATTCGAGAGGTTCACTTTTATTGTATTTTTCTTTCATTTCTTCAATTTCCTAAGCTTCTCATAAAACTTTTTCTTCAGATATTTATTATCCCCATCTTCATTTTCACTTTTGATACTGCTAGTAGTTCATTTGCACCTACAAAAACAAACCTCATTTCCATTGTATGCTGAAAATGTTAGCTTTTTATATATTTCACTTCCACTTCTTTAATTTCCCAAGCTTCTCATGCTTATTTTTCCTCAGATTTCTATTGACTCCTTCCCCTTTACCTGTTGAAACTGCTAGTAGTTCATTTGAACCTAAAAAAAATCAATTTCCTGTAGATATTGCACATGCTTTTTCTGTATTTTACTTTCATTTCTTTAATTTCCAAAGCTTCCCATACTCATTTTTCCTTATTTTGCCATTATTATTATTTTTTTTTGTTTTAGCTTAAATTCACGTTATTCGAAGGTGGTGTACGAGGAACGGGCATTTTGTACAGTCCGCTTTTGAAAAATAAAAACTACGTCAACAAAAACTTGATCCACATCACTGACTTCCTACCGACTTTTTATCATCTCGCCGGAGGAGACGTTAAAAATCTGGGAAACATCGACGGAATCAACCAGTGGGAAGTAATCTCCGAAAATATCCCGACAAAAAGAAAGGAAATTCTGTTAAACATCGACGAAACATCTGGATATTCCGGCGTCTTAGGCTACGAGGGGCGTTTCAAATTATTAAACGGTAAGAGTTAAAATGAAAACAAAATAATAATAATTTAACCACTTTTTTTAGGTTCTTTCATGAACGGTATGTACAACGATTACTACGGAGACAGCGGACGGGAATCAACAGATCCTTCTTACAATATAACAGACGTTTTAACTAGTCCTACCAACTTGGCGATACAAAAATTAACAACAACAGCTGTGGATCGAACTTCCATCGAAAAATTACGCAAAGAAATCAACATCGGATCCTGTAGATCGGATTCGCAGCTATTTTTATGTAACGATTTTTGCCTATTCGATTTAAAATCAGATCCTTGCGAGACGAAAAATTTAATTAACGATATAAATTCGCAGGTCGTTGTAAATAATTTGAAACAAAAATATTTGAGGTATTTGAAGGATGTAGTACCGGAGGGTTCGCATAATGTAGATCCTAATTCGGATCCGAAGAAATTCAACGGTACTTGGTACTATTGGCTAAATTGTGATAATAAAATTAATAATAATTGGTTTCTCGATAGGATTCAAAAGTGGTTTTTGATTTTGAGTAATCAGTTTTTTTCGAATATTTTTAGTTTTTAGATTTTAAATTGTTTTTTATGAAATTACGTCTCGAAGGAACATTATTTATTGGGTTAGATACGTTTTAGGGTCTATTTTTTAATATTTAAAGTCTTTGTTGAAACTTAAGAAAAAAGTAAGAACAAGAATGGTAATTAAGTTTTATAATTATCAGAGAAATACTGAACAACTTTTATTTGTTTTTTCTATATTTTACTTTCATTCCATATTTTACTTTTTCCTCACAATTTCATTGACAATTGACATCCTTCCTCTTTTTCTATCTCTAGTAGTTGATTTGTATAAACAAAATTCCAGTTGATGCTGGAGATGTTAGTAGATCTTTTTTGACTTCCTCTTTCCTGTTGTTTCCTCTATAAGTTCATTTCTAGTAGATATTGGAGATGTTTTTTTTTTCTGAAATTTTACTTGCAATTTTCCTTTCCTTCAAATCATTATTGTCTCCTTCCTCATTTAATTTGATACTGCTAGTAGTTCATTTGCACCAGAAAAAACAAGCCTAGATGCTGGAGATGTTATATATTTCACTTTCATTTCTCCAATTTTCCAAGCTTACATACTAATTTTTCCTCAGATCTGTATTGTCTCCTACCTCTTCCTGTTGATACTGCTAGTAGTTCATTTGCACCTACAAAAACAAACCTCATTTCCATATTGGATGTTGGAGATGTTCGCTTTTTTATATTTCACTTCAATTCCTTCAATTTCATAAGCTCCTCATACTTATTTTTTCTACTACCGTGCGCTTTAACCCACTTTCCCGCACGCATTTTAGCTTTGAAAGTGTCACTTTCCCGCACTAGTGCGGGAAAGTAAAATTATGCAAATTTTGACCTTATTAGATAGTTTTTTACTCCGGAAGTTATAACTATTCTTACACCAGGTGAATAAATAGTCCATCAAATAAAATCAACATATTGTTTTCCAGCTTTTTGTTGCATTTTTAATTTTCAGAAAATATAAAATAATGAAAATATTTTGATATAACCTTGTAAATTCTTTGAAGTAGTGTCAAAAAAACAACTATCAAACCACCCGGGTTTGATATAAGAAAAATATATCAAATGAAATTATTTCATCTACAAATGACTTGAATTGTTGCCGTCACCTTCATCGTCATCTTTATGTGACCTGCAAACGATGCCATCCCCATCAACGTCATTCACTCACCAGTTAACACCAAAGAACTCCACTGAACCGGCAATTTTAAATAATTCACAGAATGCAAAAAATTGTGTTTCTAATATTAATATTTATAATAATAATTGATAATAATAATAATAGTTTTTGGTCTAAGTTTTTCATATGTATGTTAAAATAAAATAAATTTTGAAAAATGGGTTGATATATTTTTTTGTATATACGGTCGTAGAAAAAATAATGTTCCTAACTCATGCGTAAAGTGTCTTTCCCGCCCTTGACCGCTTGCCCGAACTCCGCTTCGCGTCGTTCGGGTCAACTGCAGTCGCGTGCGGGAAAGTATCACTTTCCGCACTTGTTAGGAAAATAACTATTTTCTCAGATCTCTATTGACTTTTTCCTCTTTCCTTAACAATTCTAGTAGTTCATTTGTACTTACAAAAAGCATAATTTAATTTAATTTCTTCAATTTCCCAAGCTTCCCATACTACTTTTTCTTCAAATCTTTATTAATTTCTACTTTTTCCTGTTGATACTACTAGTAGTTCATTTGCACCTATAAAAACCTCATTTCCATATTGAATGTTAAAGATGTTCGTTTTTTTATATTTCACTTCCATTTCTTCAATTTCCCAAGCTTCCCATACTCATTTTTCCTCAGATCTCTAATGACTTTTTCCTCTTTCCCTGTTGAAACTTTTAGTAGTTCATTTGAACCTACAAAAAATCTGATTACCTGTGGATATTGAAGAGGTTCGTTTTTTCTGTATTTTCCTTTCATTTCTTCAATTTTCCAAGCTTTCCATAATACTTTTTCTTTGAATCTTTATTGTCTCCTTCCTCTTTTTCTGTTGATACTGCTAGTAGTTCGATTGCACCTACAAAAACAAACCTAACGCTGATATGATGTTCGTTTTTATTCAACTTCCCATACTTACTTTTTCTCAGATGTCTTCCTCTTTCCCTGTTGAAAATCTTAGTAGTTCATTTGTACTTACAAAAAGCATGATTTAATTTAATTTCTTGACTCTCCCAAGCTTTCCATACTACTTTTTCTCCAGATCTTTATTAAATTCTACCCTTTCCGTGGTGATACTACTAGTTGCACTCACAAAAAAATCCCTTCCTATTTCCAGTAGATATTGGAAAGTTATTTGCCACGCAATTTGAGTGATTTTCCATCATATTTATTATTATTGTCCCCTTTGAATGACCCATTTTCAGGGCTTCTTAATCTTGACTTTAAAGAAAAAATTAATTATCAGTCACTCTTTCTACTTAAGGTGG
>CAJUYI010001044.1:11295-25674 GCA_910591695.1 Galerucella pusilla | reverse complement strand
TTTTTTTCCAATTCTTACCAATAAATCACAGCTTTCTTCTTTGGATTTTACATCACACATCATATTAACAATTTTCCTAGATTCTACGTCGGTTGGTTCGGGGGTGACGGATTTGACGGACTCCGCCATTTCCGGTGATATAGCCCTCGAACGGGGTGGAGGGGGTTGCTTGGCACCGAACGCCGTCAAAGGGTAGATGCCATATCTGTAAAAAAACAAAAAGTTATGATAACGTTTATTGGGAATAAATACTCTAGAAGTACGTTCGATCTATTATAGATAGCAGATTTTTAACATTCAGAAACATTCGCAATAGCCCTCGTAGTATTTATACAATCCTAGCGTGGGAATAGTGCTCGAATAATCGACCTGACCATGTAAATTGTTTCGATTATAATTTTTAATTAAATTTTGGCCGTAGAACAAAAAACTAATTTTAAAATTGCTCACGAGTACCTCCTACTAAAGCTAAAATTAACTCTAAATGCAAGAAAATAATATTTAATAATAAAGAGTGCGAAAAAATTACAGGTTTGATTTATTTGCGAATAAAAGGCTTACAAAGTTAAAGAATAAAAGTACTATATTTATATTGCATTGCCATTTTTCTAGGGTTAGGTTTTATTGTTTAGTTGATTTTTGTTTCTATTCAGTATTTTTTTGTATGTGGTAGCTAAAATAAGGTTTTAAATCTGATATAATTGTGTGGCTATTGTAAAGAAAAATATGAAAAAACACTATTTAGTTCAAAGACAATCTGTATACTATGAAATAAGTAAAGTGTGTTGGAAATTCTAATTAGAACTTTGCAAGGATGATCATAAAGGATATCAAATGAAGGCTTTACAATATTTTTTTAAATCCATGGAAAATATTGATCAGTCTCTCGAAGATTAGATACTGTTATTTGAAAAACATTATTAAGCCGATGAAATGTTTAGATTAGATTTTTTTTTGGTTATTAAGATAAAACCAATTTATTATTAATGATGATGTCATAAACTGGCAATACTATTTTCGTTAATAATCAAATTAAACAAATCAAATTAGAAAAATAGAATTTGATTGAAAAAAAGGGAAAAACAGACCGACCTTTATTAAAAACCACCAACAAAACATTCACGAAATGCATCTAAATATCACCGACCGAATGTCTGAGAAACACAGGGAACAACGGTAGATAAAAAAAAATTGATGACGCAACAATATACTCACAGGTGTCATGGTCAATTTTAGTTTATAGCCAACAAAAATAAATAATGACCGTAGATCTTCAAACACGAAAAAGTGCATCTGTATTTTAAATTATATGTCAATTTTTAAGAAAACTTACAAAATTATTCCCAGTTTATTGAAATTACTTTTTAACGATGAATGCAGATGTTTTTGCTTTGCAAACTTGAACAATTAATATCATTAAAAAATACGAGGGGTAATTGAAAAGTTTTAAAAAATACACTGATAACAAACAATTGTTTATCTAATTTAGACATATAAAGTGACATTTTTCAAAACTAACTTCCGTTAGCAAACGTCACATTTTTCGTAACTAATTACATAATGAAAAATATTATGTAACTGGTGATGAAAAATTAATTTTATCACCAGTTGATAAAAACAAGAGAGAAAAGAAGAAAGTTTAATGTCATATTATAGAAAAATAACAACAACTAGAGCTGAAGAGAACTACTAACAATAAGAACAACTAGAACTGAAGAGAACTACTAACAATAAAAACAACTAGAACAACTTACTTTTTATTTTATGCATTACAAATATTTATGACACAATTCGAACAGTTTGTTAGGTTAACCCCCTGTAATTGCGTGATGCATGAGTGATCTTGAACTTGAGGTGCTTGATTCACCAAGAATATCAGTGGCAATCCTTTAATTTAATATTAATGTAAAATAATAAAGAAAAGTCTGAAATTAAAGTATAAAATAAAAGTAATGTCTTGTGTAATATTGGTTGCACAACTTGTAGGAATCAAAAAGCGCTGTTTTCAAATCAGAAACATCAATTGAAAATTGTTAAAAAACACATAAAATAAATTAATTTTTTTTTGTCAAAAGGACATAAAATAAATTAAATTTTCAAAATTAGATAATAGTATATTAAAGTATAAGTGGATATTAAGGTCTTTAAAACACGCGCGATTTTTCGACGAAATAGAGCAAGTGTTTTAAAGACCAGTTATCCACGAATACTTTACGCTATTTTTTTATTGGTGCACTTTGAAATTATAAATATTGGTCTATAACTACTACAACAACAAGAAATGGAAATCATAGATGGAAATAAGAACTAAATGTCAAATGGTTGAATACGTGACGTATATGATGTATACCTTGCGTTGTCATGGAAATGGGAAAAACATAAACTAATTTGTATTTTGATGGAAGTTCAACCTTATTGAGTTCTGTGAATGTCAATGGTATTAATTTAAATACCATTTCCTAAGATTTGAAAAATTGAAATATTAATATTTCAAACAATACCAACGGCATTTTCCATTTTAATTTATAAATTTGACATTGTTAAATATTGTTCCAATAAAAGTTTTGACGTTACAAACTACTCCTGTCAGATCAATAATAAAAAAAATGTCATTTAGACATGATTAAGACCATAGATTTAGACTTCGTTTCTCGAGTTGTTGATGTTGCCCCGGTAACTTTAAAACACGCGCGTTTTTTAAAGTTCGATTTAAACACGCTGAGGCGTGCTTTAATTAGGTGAAATGGTTCACCAATAAAAAAAATCTTGTATGAAACGCAGGTATGAAATGCTTTATTGATAGGTAAATTAAATTTTCTTTTTGTCAAAATTAGATAAAATCTTGTATGAAACACGTTATGAAATGCTTTTTTGTGTAACTCGTGTCATTTTACGGGACCTCGCTCGCCCCGCAAAAATTTCACTCGTTACACAAAATGATGCATTTATTCATAACTGGTTACATAAATAGCTATTATAGAAATGACAGCATCAGTTTCGTTGTTTTTTTACGTATAATCTACATAACAAAGCTAGATTCCTGTAATTTTACAGCATTATTCAAAATCTGCAACTACCACAAACGGTGTTACAGTTCTCATTAAATAAACAATTTTAGTACTAACGGGACTCTCAATGTGGCAGCCCCTCGCGCGTTCAGAGTGCCCCTACCCTGATCGCAGCTACTTCCTTAAGGATTCCCTTAAATTGAAGATACTTTCCTGGGAGGAGTGTATAAAGGAGTTAAACTCGGTTTGAGATGACACATGACAAATTTTGCATGGCTTTATCCAATCAGCATACTCCCGCTTTCTATACACTTTCAAATAATTAAAACTGTCTCCCGCTTTCGATACACATTTTCTACAAAACCTCAATATTTTTTTAGTAGGAATTTAAATTTTTGGAACTTTAGTTCTTTACGTCAGGTTATGTTTGAGCGACCAGGGGTCACGACGCAAAAGATCTGACCGTTACGTTACGTTACGCTACGTTATGTTACGTTGCTTCGTTATGTACCTTGTTTGCGTGCTTGTGCTCTCTCCTTAGTCTCTCTCTCGTTTACGAAGCAGCGATTCATATGCTCCGGCCGGGATTCGAACCCGGGCCGCCCGCGTGGAAGGCGAGCATTCTACCACTGAACCACCGATGCTATATTAAAATTCTATGCAAAGCTGGTATTCGCAGTGCTGGTGATCTACTTGAATTTGTTCGGATACATTTTTACTATTATTTCCATAATTTTTTTTGCGCGATTGATCTTTTTTGTTCATTTTGAAGAAATTTAAATTATTTGATTCGGAATTTATTTCAATACGATCGCGCAAAAAATGGTATAAGCATCTCGAACGTTAAGGGTAATTACAACGTTTGTATGTAGATTCCTCTCGTAAAATTGGACAAAATGATATGATTAAGGGGTCTAGCACATTTACTTTTCGAAATACAGGGTGTTGAAATTTTGAAAACTTGAATGTTTTAATTCGATAACTTTAAAATGGATGGATAAATTGATTTGACATTTGGCAGGTTGTTTTTAAATGTAAAAGGGCATATTTTGAAAGAATTAGTAGTTTGTGCAACTAGTGTGGATATGACGGCCATATCGCACGAGGACGAAGTTGCTCAATCGTTCAAGTGCGATATGGACAATCCACAAGAGTCGAGCAGCATATTTTTTCCACGACCCACTTAAAAAAAAATCTAGAAGAAAAAATTTCTATAAACTGTAATATAACTTCAAATTAAAAATTTAACAATTCAATTTTGTGTTTCCACTGATTTTGTGGTAAACGTACAGTTCTTGAATGTCCAATTTGTATAATGCTACGGTTTTCCTTTTTAAATATACGATGCTGTTATAAGTAGATGTTGCCAGTCGGACTCCCTCATGAAGGGTACCGTACCATTATCTATAATAATGAATATTCTGCTAAATATTTCAAACGTCTACCTGTTGTCTTTATTAATATCAAGCAGAATAATTATTTAAAAATGAAATTAACAATAAAAAAAAACTTCACGGGGAATCGAACCCGGGTCTACCGCGTGATAGTCTGATTTGCTTACTAGTCGGCCACCGAGGCATATGCAAATTTTTTATCTATAACGTCAAATGTATTACATAATTTTTGCTTAAAAGGAACTAAAGTTCCTACCGTGTGTCCCGCGACACGTTCTACCTTTTTTAAATCTTTTAACGAATAATTTGTGAATTCCAAACGACCAATGACCCTTAAAGATTATTGTACGACACCAATGAGCCTTAATAAAAATTATCATAAGTTAATTTCAATAAAATTATGCCAATCATCTTGCTGTAGAGAAGGACGCGACCATTTCAAACGAAAAAAAAAAGTGAAATGAAAACTTGTACTACTAACAGTTTTTTAATGACAGAAAGTGATAACGAAATTAAGTATTTACTGACGAGTCTTGATAGTTGCTTAACATTATTCCAAATACACAAAGATAAGAATAATTTTAACATAATAAAATCGAGCATTAGTTAATAGTAGAATCGCGTCGACTATTCAACTCACCATGTTGGCTTTCGGCAAGATTTTCAGTAAAAAAAACTTAAATCAACGTAAAAATTTTCATATTTACAACAAATTACTAGGTAGAGTGTCGTTCAATCTATCCGACATAGGTGAAGGTATTCGAGAAGTATTAGTGAAAGAATGGTACGTAAAAGAAGGAGATAAAGTGTCTCAGTTCGATAATATTTGTGAAGTACAGAGTGATAAAGCCTCGGTTACCATAACCAGTAGGTACGACGGGGTCATTTCAAGGTTACATTACAAAATAGACGATACGGCGTATGTAGGAAAACCTCTAATAGATATAGAAACAGATTCAGTTGAAGATACTCAAATAGAAACGCCGGAAAATGTGGAAGAACAAGAAAAGCCAAAAATAGTTAAAGAAGAATCAAGAGTGTCTACAGGGTCTAATAATAATTCGGATTTTTTGTGTATACCTTCTGTAAGAAGGTTAGTGAAAGAACACAACGTTGATCTTAATAAAATAAATGGAACGGGAAAAAACGGACGGATTCTTAAAGAAGACGTGTTGAAATTCCTGCAAAAACCTTCAGAACAAAAAACAAGTAACATAGAACCGATTAGAGGATTTAAAAAAACGATGATAAAAACCATGTCGGAAGCGTTGAAAATTCCTCATTTTGTTTACGGGGACGATATAAAATTTACGGAAATAACAAAGTTGAGAAAATTGTTGTTCGACAAACACGATTTGAAGTTGTCACCTTTGCCCTTTTTAGTCAAAGCCATATCGAACGCATTGAACAAATATCCCATTATCAATTCATCCGTAGACGAAAAAGTGGAAAATATAATTTATCACGAAGGTCATAATATAGGTTAGTATTTTTTTGTTGTTGTTTTAAGTGTGAGACAGAAAAATTCGGGTTAAGATTTTGTTATAGGATTTCTCAGTTTCACATATGAAGAAGTCATGTGAGGTTGCAGTCGTATGCGCGAAGTTGTGTTGTCAAAAACAGTGCCATATTGTGAAACTGACATTCAACTTCAAATCATTAGCGTAACCTCAACATTTTCTAGGTTAACATAAAATTAGTATCTCCTTGACTGTGGATAATTTTTTCTTTAACACCAACGAGTTTTAGATCAAATAAAACACGCAAGACTCACATATAATAGTATATTATTAAACGAGCAATTTATGCTAGCCATAATTCACGATGGGTGACGTTTGCGTCACGAGCCGCAGGCGAGGGGCGCAAGTCACCCAAGTGAATGATGGCCATAAATTGCGAGTAGAATACTATACTTTGTCCACGACACTTTATTTATTAATAAATAAAAGTCAGTAGCGATTTGGCATATTACTAACCTCAAAATGTTGTGGCAGCTACTTCAAATAATTTGACAAATATAGAGATGGGCGATACTGTAGAAAGTATCAATACAACGTACCGTTATAAATATATTGTTTTGAAATACTTGATATTAGAAAATATCGTTATGAAAAGTATCAATACTAAAAATTACAATATTTTATAGATACGATATATGTCAGAAACAAATTTCCTGAACAAAATACACATATTTAATAGTTTATTTCATATTGTACCCCCATCACTAATCGGGAATTATGAACCATAATTCACGACAGTTGATATTTGGGTACCATATACCTTTAGTTAGGAGGTAAAATATTGACTTATTATTAGGTGGTCGTGGACAAAATATTCAAAATTTCGGTTTCTGCGCAAGTCATTTGGCAAACTTCATTTGGCTTATTCTAAATTTAATCTGAATTTACTTTTGCTTTACATAACCCATAAAGCACTGTTTAGTTCATGTTTATAGATTGCAGAGAATAAATGAATGATTTTTAAAATAAATTTAATTTAATATTGAATGAAAATGCCTTTTTGTGCTTTGACATATTCCAAAAACAAGTAAGGATCTGCGAAAACTAATTTGTTTCCTAATAATAATGAGCTTAGGAATCTTTGGATTCAAACTTCTAGAGTGAACGGTTAAAATTATTCTTATTGCTGAATTTATTTATTTATTCATTTATTTTTTTTTGTTTGAGGCATCGACTACGAGGTCATTAACCTTCTATCTCAGTATTCAATATATCGGTGTGTTGCTAGCATTGAATTTTTTTAAAAATATCGATAATTTTCAAATAGGTGAATTTATTATTTGCAGTTTTAGTTTGCTTCAAATATATTTGGTAGCTTTAAAATCACAAAAAAAAAATCACGCTTATTCCCCACTAATTACATAAAGCCTTCATGTTTGTAAATACTGTAGAGAATTGTAAACAAAATTTATATATTAGTAATCTAAAGCTACTTCTGCGAAAATTTGTTTCAATATGCTTTCCTGCATCTTGTAAAATAACCGGTAGGGGTGAGTGAGAAAGTTGATTTTAAGAAAATAGGTATATATTTTGTCCCCTTCCATGGATTTTGACAAATTCAGTATCATTTAAAAGGCAATTCATTGCACAATAACATATTTTATTATCTTTTTATTCCAAGTATTTTAAAGGACGCTTGGGGGCGTTATTTAAACAACTATCAATTTTCAAGCTGTTTTTTAGAAATTTTCTGTAAATGCAAAAAAAATTACCACAATATTGAGATATTTATAAATTCTATAACACTTCCAAAAATATGCTTCAATAGTTTTTCTCTCAACTTGTTAAATAACTGATAGGGGTAAGTGGGAACGTTGATTTTAAGAAAATAGGTATATCTTTTGTCCCCTTTGATGGATTTTGACAAATTCAGTATCATTTGAAAGGCAATTCAATGCGCAATAACAAATTTTATTATCTTTTTATTCCAGTTATTTCAATGATCGCTTGGGGGCATTATTTAAACAAATGTTTTAAGAAACTTTCTGTAAATGCAAAAAAAATTACCACAAAATTGAGATATTTATACATTCTAGAACACTTTACCAAAATATGATTCAATAGTTTTTCTCTTAACTTATAAAATAACCAGTAGGGATGAGTGGGAAAGTTGACTTGATAAAATTGTTAACTTTTGTTCAACTTTGATGGATTTTGACAATTTCAGTATCATTTGAAAGACTATTATTCAATGCTCAATGAAATATTTTGTTTTAACAATTGCTCCAGTCATTATTTAAACAATAGTTAAGATATTTTAGATCATTTTGTATAAATTTGTTTCAATACATTTTCTTCCGAAAATTTAACCAATAAAAAATGGTGTGGGCAAGTTTTTAAAAAAATAGGTATAAATTTCATCCCATTTGATGGTTTATTTTTTATTTTTCAAGTTTGATCAAGTTTTTTGTGTATTCTGTGAATGTATGACAAATAAAATTAGTCAAAACCCACATTACACAAAAAACAATTTGTTTTAGAGACGAAAGTAATTTTTGCCTCAATGGAAATGTGAATACACAAAATGTGAGGTATTGGAGTGACACAAATCCTCACAGGTATTTTGGGAAACCACATAGTTGGTCCTGTCTTCCTAAATTCAAATTTAAGCGGTGAAGTGTATCTGGAGATGTTACAAAATGCAATTGTGCCGTTAATTCTTGAAATTCTGGAAGATAATCCAGATGAATTCGGCCATCTGGAAATAACAATTCAACAAGATGGTGCTCCTGCACACTATTATGGTGCAGAAAGAATATCGAGATAGATGGATCGGCCGGCGAGGTCCTATAGAATGGCCACCTCGGTCACCAGATCTGACACCATTAGATTTTTTTCTATGGGGGTGCTTGAAATCCAAGGTTTATACTACGACACCAGATAGCATTGGAGTTTTGAAAGAAAGAATTATTGATGAATGCAATGCAATTTCAGCTGACACATTCGAACGAGTAAGACAAGAGTTTACTAATAGGATGTATTACTGTCAGGAAGTAGACGGAGCACATTTCGAACACTTGCTATAACAATCCATACTTGATATTTGATTCATTAAATAAAAAAAAATAATTTCAATAATTTTGGTATTTATTTAGTTTATCCGTCAAAATTAGTTTAAACCCAAACAAAATTAATATGGTTATGTAGCCAATGGCAATGCCTTTCAAACGAGATATCACTTGCCATAAGGTCCTATTGAAAATTATTGGCCAGAGTGGCACTGTGACGTCATCTATTACTATTACGTCACCTGTTACCATTCGTAGAGAAGTTTACAACACTTTTTTTTCACCATCCAAATTTTATTAATGTAAGTGTAGCCGTTCAAAAGATACGAGGGGGGAGGGGACTTTTGAATAGCACTGTATATCTTATATTCAGCAAGTTATTGAGACACTCTGTATATTTTTACTGATTATTTTTAGGCATAGCAATGGACACACCGGCCGGTCTAGCAGTACCAATAATAAAAAACGTTCAAAATCTATCGATAATCGAAATATCCCAAGAAATCCAACGTTATCAAAAAAGTGGAAAAGAAGGAAAATTTTCACCGAGCGATTTGACCGGAGGTACTTTCACTTTGTCTAATATAGGTTCCATCGGTGGTACTCATTTGAAGCCGGTGATATTACCGCCGCAAGTGTCAATAATGGCAATCGGTAGATCACAAATTTTACCAAGATTTGATGAAAACCAGAACGTCGTAGCTGAAGAAGTTGCAGCTGTAAGCGCTTCGGCAGATCACAGGGTTATAGATGGAGCTACTATGGCTCGATTTGTAAGAGATATTAAAAAGCAATTAGAAAGTCCCTATTTGTTATTTTTAAATTTGTAATTAAAGATATTTGATAAGTAAAAGGAAGTTTTAATTAAACAATAAAAATAAAAGACTTGTATAGTCAATTTAAGTATACTAAGTATAGTTTGGCAAGTTTATCTGAAGCTACGGGGCATCGGTAAGAGGCGAGGAAACATGGCTCATACCTGTCATAAACATACAAATGGCGTACGGTACCTATTTTACCAAGTAAAATTGAAAATACAAAGGTCACTGACAATACCAACGCCACTGGATAAATAAATATCAGTCAATTGAGGAAGTGGGAGGGAAGAAGACACGCACGCGCTTGCCAATAAGAAGTCAGCTGGTCAGGCCTTTCGATAAAAATCACCAATTATGTAATTCGCAGGGTGTGGTAATTATGGTTTTCGTACAACGCTGCCAGATCTTGAAGAAGCCCATAACAAATTTGGAAAAGTGCTCATCTTTTAATATTCATAAATTGAAAGGAAACAGGCACATTAAAGAATTAACGTTTAATCATATCTCCAAGAGCTCATCCATATCTCAAATGTGGTTGTATGAAATCCAAACTAATGGTTCAATAATCAAAAATTTAGGACTTTGAGTTTTATTGAACCATTAGTTTGGGTTTAATCATATTGTTAATAATAAAAAGACCCTTTTCTAATTATTATAACTACTACTGAGCACTTTAGCTTTTTCATAGTTAAACGTGGCAATATCGAATGTTTTCGACTGCATTCCTTTCACGGCTTCAGATAAACTTGTCAAAGTATGGTGACGTCATTTAGTAAACTAAGTAGTGACGCAATGTTCGATAAATATCAAGAAATTTGTTAGTTTTTTCAATTTTCTTTCCCAGTTTTTGTACGACTGATTTCTTTGTGTTAATTAGTTCAAATTTAACGTTTCGATTCGAAGAATTTGACGTCAACGATGTTATTGTTCACGTAATTATATTAAAACGGGTTATATTGAAATAAAAGTTGTTCATCAGCTTCTTAACAAAGCATAATGTTGAATATTATTTTACTCACAGATAAAATTGAATTGTTTATCCGCAATAAATATTTTATCTTAAATAATATTTTTCGAATAGAGATTACCAAAATATAAATAATTATTCGAGGATTTCGACATACTATACCAGGTGATCTTTTATATTTTTCCGGTACTTTAAAGTTTTTGTTTTTTTAAACTCATCAGAAAATATACAGGGTGTTACATTTAAAAAAGCAAACAAATTAAATAAAAAAAGCATATTGCTTTTTCTTTAAAACTATGATGAGTCCAAATAAAATTGGTGTAATAGTATTTCAATATAAATCAGGTGAATAGGGCACCCAGAGTTTAGATTAGAGAGATATTTATGGAAAGTTGAATATATTATGAATTAAATACTGTTAAGTTTTGGTGGGTTGAAAGAGAAGATTAATTTTGACTATATGACTAAATATGTTTGTCCAAATGTACCAAAAACGAGAAAAAAAGTGAAAGGAAAGAGCAAAGCAAAGTGCGTTAGATTGTCGAAGATTATCGAATGACTGAGATATATTCTTGTTGGAAATTTGACGCTCTACAAAAAAGGGATTCTATTTTTGATATTTTTTCAATTTTTCGACGCTACTATCAAGTTTATAAGAAAAATTTGTGGGAAATTTTTTTTAGAGCCTTTTATTGGCTATAATTTAATCCCAAAAAATTTTTTTCACATCTACCATGGGTCGCAAGTTATTCGAACTAAAAAGAAAATTCAATCATAATTTTATTGTTTATAATTCTTTATATTAATGGAGTAATCAAACTTTCACAGTATTATATTTTCGTCATATCAAACAATGTTTTCAGCAGTCCTGGATTTAGCTAGGCCCCTTTACTACAAATGGAAAATTATTATGTACATGTACATTATGTACATGGGGCGGCGGAAATAAAGTGTCCTATACTCATAAAAAATATAAATCCGGCACTAGTTTTCAGTATATTTAAAGAAACAGTCTATTATACAGGGTTGTAAGAAAGGGTGGAACATCAAAAAATTAATGGGTATTCAAGATTTTATGAAAATGAGATCGAAAGGCTTGACAAAATTGCAAATAAATGTTGTATCAATATGTTTTAGATAAATTTGTTTTGACTGAGATATACAGGGTGTCCCAAACAAGAGTGACTGACATAAATGCCCAGCTTATTAATTGTTCCAAAGATATGGGGTCTTCACTAGTTTCACTAGTTTATCAAAGAGATTTTTTAGGCTTGGCTAGCATTTCCTCCCATCAACACAGGGTGTTTTACTAATGTTGATCAAATTTAAAGGGGAAAATATTTATTATTTTAAATGGAACATCCTATAATTTTTGATCTCACTCGAAAGAGCAATCATTCCTCTTTCCAAAAATGTATAGTTTTCTATCTTTTGTTCCACCAACAACAAAGATATTCGAGGTTTCATGTAGTAGTACATTTTTAATTACGTGAATAATTGCCAACAAATCTGACAAACAGTTTATTTAGTAAGAAAACATGATAACATTATTCAATACATATGAAGGAGGAAGAACAAAACAGTTACAATAAATGCTGCATATGCCTACCCTCTTCGTTTATGCATAACTGTAAATGAAATTTTACATTTTCAAATTAATTTTCTAACATTTCTTGCGGAATGTTCTCAATAATGTTCCTGATATTATTTTTTAGTTCTGCTAAATTATTAGGCTTCGGATTGTAGCACCTATCCTTCACATATCTCCAGAGAAAAAAATCTGGGACAGTTAATTCAGGAGTCCGCGGTACCTATTCAATCGGTCCAGCTCGACCAATCCACTTATCATTAAAAAACGTTTTTAATGAATCTCGTGCTATTAACGAATAATGTGGTGGTCAAAATTGCTGATTTTGTTGTTATGCGTCAAACGGTCACAGCATGAGTTGATTTAAGGCATCAAAATACGTTCATATGAAATTACTAATTAAAAATGTACTACTACATGAAACCTCGAATATCTTTGTGGTTAATGAAACAAAAGATAGAAAACTATACATTTTTGGAAAGGAGAATGATTGCTCTTTCGAATTACATCAAAAATTATAGGGTGTTCCATTTAAAATAATACATATTTTCCCCTTTGAATTTGACCAACATTAGTAAAACACCCTGTGTTGATGGGATGAAATACCAGCCAAGCCTAAAAAAATCTCTTCGATAAACTAGTGGAACTAGTGAAAACCCCATCTCTTTGGAGCAATTAATAAACTGGGCATTTATGTTTAAAATCAGTCACTCTTATTTGGGACACCCTGTATATTCTTGTTGGAAATTTGACGCTATACAAAAAAGGTATCCTATTTGTTCAATTTTTTTCAATTTTTCGACGCTACTATCAAGTTTATGAGAAAATTTTATAGGATATTTTTTGAAAAGCATTTTATTGGCTATAATTTATCTCCAAAACATTTTTTTCACATCCACCATGGGTCGCAAGTTATTCAAATTAAATTGAAAATTTAATCATAATTTTATTGTTTATAATTCATTATTTTATTTTCGTTACATAGAACAATATTTTCAGTATATTTGAAGAAAAAAAATAATCGATTTTTTTGGAACAGTCTTTTATACAGGGTGTTAAAAAGGGTGGATCTGTATGAGGTCGAAAGGCTTGGCAAAATTGGAAATAAATGTTGTATCAATATGTTTTAGATGAATTTGTTTTGACTGAGACATATTCTTGTTGAAAATATGACGCTCTAAAAAAAAGGGATCCTATTTTTTCAATTTTTTTCAATTTTTCGACGCTACTATTAAGTTTATGAGAAAATTTCATAGGATATTTTTTGTAGAGCGTTTTATTGTCTATAATTTATTTCCAAGATTTTTTTTCACATCTACCATTGGTTGCAAGTTATTAAAATTAAATTAAAAATTTAATCATAATTTTATTGTTTATAATTAATTATTTTATTTTCGTCACATCCAACAATATTTTCAATATATTTAAAGAATCTATTTTTTAAAACAGTCTTTTACACAGGGTGACCCTATATCTTAAATACCCTACTTATTTTCAATTTTCATACCTATTCTAGCAACAGAGACACCCTTTCCTTGAAACATCCTGTACATTTATCATTGTCTTTTTATTGAATTATTTAAATTTTTCGACGACACCCAGTATTTAAGAACAAAAAAGAAAAATTATTTTCAACTTACCTATAAGGTTTTGTGTAATAATCAGGGGAGCTGCCGGGGGGCGAAGAAGCTAAAGCTTCCAGTTGACACAATAACAAATCTAAAGTCACCATTTTAAATCAACTAACAAATGTTTCGTTTAAATTATTATTTTCGTGTATTTATTTTTATTGATTCCGAATAAAATTGAGTAAAAAATGTGTCGCTAGTAGACAACTTGGCAGACTATTACTCAGCGTTGACTTACATCAATTTAATACCTTTAGCTTAGTCTTATATTAAGAGATAAGAGGGGAGAATTAGATTTGATAAGAGCACGTTTCATATGCGCGTTGTCATAGGCGTAGAAGGTTGAGTAAGAGAGGGACTGTAATAATTATTAAATAAAAAATAATAAACAGGCGGAATAAATTTGTTATTTGATGTTGAATTTAATCGAATTTTGAAGAATTTTATG
>CAJUYI010001044.1:0-11285 GCA_910591695.1 Galerucella pusilla | reverse complement strand
TCAAACATTTTCAAAATCATATTTTTGCTCAAGCTTCTATATTAGAAACATACGTCATTTTTTTGGAAAATTTTCAAAATGTGACAGATTTTCTATTAATTTAACTACAATATTCTTTAAAATTCACTTAAATTCGACATCAAATAGGTTATTGGTAATTGAAATTTATGAAACACTTGCAAAATCTTTTTTTTGTTCAGGCCTGTATATTATCAACATAGGTCATTTTTTGGAAAATTTTTGAAAATGTAAGAGATTCTCTAATAATTTAACTACAATATTTTTTAAAATTCATTTAAATCCGAGTTTAAATCCGACATTAAATAAGAAGGTTATTTTCAATTGAAATTTATGAAACATTTGCAAAATCATATTTTTGTTCCAGCCTGTATATTGTCAATATACCTCATTTTTTTGGAAAATTTTTAAAATGTGAGAGATTCTCTATTAATTTAACTACAATATTGTTTAAAATACATTTAAATCCGACATCAAATAAGAAAGTTATTTGCAATTGAAATTTATCAAACATTTGCAAAATCATATTTTTGTTCAAGCCTGTATATTATCCACATACGTAATTTTTTGGGAAATTTTTTTAAAATTTGAAAAATTCTCTATTAATTTAAATACAGTATTCTTCAAGATTCACTTAAATTCGCCTTCAAATAAGAAAGTTATATGCAATTGAAATTTATCAAACATTTGTAGAATCATATTTTTGTTCAAGCCTGTATATTATCAACATACGTCATTTTTTTGGAAAATTTTTGAAATGTAACCGATTCTCTATTAATTTAACTACAGTATTCTTTAAAATTCATTTAAATCCGACATTAAATAAGAAGGTTATTTGCAATTGAAATGTATGAAACATTTGTAAAATCTTTTTTTGTTCAAGCCTGTATATTATCAACGTACATCATTTTTTGGAAAATTTTTAAAATGTGAGAGATTCTCTATTAATTTAACTACAATATTCTTTAAAATACATTTAAATCCGACATCAAATAAGACAGTTATTTGCAATTGAAATGTATCAAACATTAGCAAAATCATATTTTTGTTCAAGCCTGTATAATATACGTCATTTTTTTGGAAAATTTTTAAAATGTGAGAAATTATCTATTAATTTAACTACAATATTATTTGAAATTCATTTAAATCTTACATCAAGTAAGAAGGTTAATTGTAATTGAAATTTATCGAACATTTGCAAAATCATATTTTTTTTCAAGCCTGTATATTATCGATATACGTCATTTTTTGGAATTTTTTTTTAGATGTAAAAGATTCTCTATTAATTTAACTACAATATTCTTTAAAATTCATTTAAATCCGACATTAAATAAAAATGTTATTGGCAATTAAAATTTATCGAACATTTGCAAAATCATATGTTTGTTATATTATCAACTTACGTCATTGTTTAAGAGAATTTGTAAAATGTGAAAGATTCTCTATTAATTTAACTACAAAATCCTTAAAATTCATATAAATCCGACATTAAATGAGAAGGTTATTGGCAATTGAAATTTATCGTTAAATAGCAATAGCAATAAATAGCAATTGAAATTTATCAAACATTTGCAAAATCATATTTTTGTTCAAGCCTGTATATATTATCAACATACGTCATTTTTTTTGGAAATTTTTTAAGATATGAGGGATTCTCTATTAATTTAACTACAATATTCTTTAAAATTCATTCAAATGCGACATCAAATAAAAAAATTATGAGCAATTGAAATATCGAACATTTGCATGGATCCATTATTTGGACTTTGAAGTATAAAAATATTTCCTCTTTGCTAGGTCATTAAATTACAAGTATGTGAATACTTACTATTACCCTTAGAAATATTAATTATTTACCTAATTTTCTTTTGTCTGTGTTTTTTTTTTGTTAGTTTGTTTTCCCACAATTAATACACTATTTGCAGACCTTTAGTACACTCAGACTTACTGACTTACTGCGCCATTCTTCATTACTTAAATAGTTTCTGGCTGCATGGGTACAGCCCTAAAGCCAAAAAAAAAAAAAAAAAAAGTATAAAAATAATAAATATAAATTTGATACCGTGACATTTTTTTGTTCATCGACAATAAAACCAGTTGAAAAAAAATATATATCAAAGAGAAAAAACCAAAAAATATAGAGGAAAATCCTTATTTCAAAAAGAAGTCGCTATGGTATAAATCAGGTGTATATTGTGGCTATTTTATTAGAAAGAGATACAGTAACATTGGAATAAGACATTTTTAAATTGAAAAAATATGTTTGTACGCCTATGCGTTATAAAATTACATCACGACTTATTTATGTGATTTTATTGTGTACAGAGCGTAATTTTTATATCAACAAAATCTTGACAAACCCGACAAGTGTTCATTTTATTTTGAATAAATTATATTTTAAGTTGTTTTTGTTTGCGCCATCATAACAATTTTGTGTAAGATTTGATGGAACGTTAAAAAAGGCAGCGCAGCTGAATGGTATGGAAACCGATAAAATAAATTAGCATTTTTGTTATTGATAGGTTTGGTATTGAAAGTTGGTATTTGAGTTCGAATTTATTATTTGATTATTTTTAGTTTTATTGTACCTATTTAAAGAGATTCAGATTCAGAGCATACAGGTTTTATGAAAAATGAGGAACATACGTAAAGGCTGTAAGCTGTCAGTTTTAATATACAGGGCGTGGCGCGAAAAGTTTTGATTACAAATATTAAGGGATGCAGTTATGTTAAAAATCTGAAATTGCGAAGCTCCAGGTTTTGGATGACTTTGACTTCAAATATAACGTTGTCCTGAATGTGGCATGTGTCACAATTTATGATAAGAACGACCCAAAAGTCTTATAGAGTTTTCAAGTAATAATTTATTATTCGCAAACAAAACAAATACGACCCAGTCACGGCTAATACTTTTATGGCTTTATCCCATCTCAGATCAGGTCAGTTTTTTAGATAGTGAAAAGAACTAGACAACTTATTGTGCTTTTGTATATACCTAAACCGAATGTTTGACAATTTAAGTGACTTCAACAAGTCCCCTGGAAATTAAATATCTGTCGCCCGAAATTTTTCATCAATTGTGTCCATAGTGACGTGTTGGTGTGGTAGGGATCACGTGTGAAGAAAGCACGTTATATGCTATCAACGCGAAAATAGTTATTTACGTAACAAGTCCTGAAAGTGATATTTTACGGGATGAGTGGGCAGTTTCGAGGGCGAGTCGTAGGCGAGACCTGGAAGCCTGCGAGTCCTGTTCATTAAAAAATATCAATCTTCTTATTTGTTTTGTTTCTTTTGTGTAATGAATGAAGTAATATATTATTTAGGACCACTTAAATGTATGTAGGGCTAGGACGTAGTTTACTTACCGACGTCTGAACGGTAAGTAAATTACTTACCGTCGTGTTAGACCAGTAAACACAACCTACCGACCTGACAACCAATGCTGTAAATAAACAAAAAAGATCGATCGCGCAAAAAATATATTCTCCCAAAAGTTTTAAAATATCCTCGGAAATAGCGAATATTTATGTCCACTTTCTACTTTACGTTGACTTTTAGAAATAAAAAAAAGCACACACAAATACGTAATGGTCTCAAACGAACATATAGATGATATTTTTACGTCGACGAAGCAATTAATAGTTGATTAAAATACAATATAAACACACAACTACACAGAACCTAATGCAATACCGGCCATATTGACATAAGTAATTACAAGAGATATGACATCACACGTATCATCGGTAGCGTTCGGAAATTCTCGGGTTGTGGTCGGAAACTGCATTGAAATTTGAATTTTATTTTAAAATTTGGGAGTATTTTCCAATGGAAACTGGTATATTTCCTATTATTAGTAATTTTTGATATCATATTTACTATTATAAATTAATATCCAAGCAAAATATGAAATATGCGTGTACTCTATTATAACAGTTCACTTCACTGATTTCATGTGGAATAATTATTTCCTCGTCACTTTCGTTGTCGATTTCCATTTCTGGATCGCAAAATTGATAATACAGTTGAACTCAACAAATTTATTTTGACAAGCGATGTCATAATAAAAATTTCGTAAATGTTATTGCTAAGGCTGCCTACATAGATATTGAAAATTATTCCGGAAGTAAAAAAAATCGTCCCATAAAGTAAAAAAAAACATTCCGAAAATAGCTAGTTTCGGTACGATTTGTGTAAAGTTTCATTTTCGATTTAGTAAATCATACCGAAAGTTCTATTTTCGGGACGGCTGCAGAAAAATACATTTATGCGGTCATTATTTATCTCATTGGATGAGTCAAAAATTTTAATACTTATAATTACCCACGCGACCGCATTTATTAACACTTGATGAATAAAAAAAATGTTTTATGTAATTATGCGTTGTTTCCTTTTAATTTTTCATAATAATGAATAAATAATGTGAATTTGTTCCATTATCTTACAAAAACATATAAATAGTATCATTCCAAGAATTTGTTATCTCGGTATGTATTTTCGATACATATTTTTAGAAATTTATCGAGTTTTTTTTTATAACTGGACGTATTTTTTTAAAGATGGTTAAAGAAAGCGAGAAGAAACGATGGTACTGTATAAAGTAATTACACAATTGCACATTAATAAAACGAACAAGATCTAAAATACAGGGTGATACATTTGAAAACACTGAGAAAATAATGAGTTTTGACTCACTTTGTATTTGATTTCATATAAATTCATGCGACAAAATTCAGGAGATGATTGCTCGTATGAAATTAAGATAGGTCTTTTCTATAACAAAATTTCCTCAGCCCAACCTTTTCCCAGATATCACCCTTAAAAAATGGTGACTAAAATTGATTTATTTTCTTTCTAAAATTTCAGTTAAGATAGAAACTTCTAGAAATTTCTGTAATTTTCGTGCACTTGCAAAGGACTAACCACGGGTATTTTTTCAATATTACTGTTATTTTATACGGGGGTGAAATTAGCAACCCTCACTTTATTTCATATCAAAACTTTTTTCGAGATAGAGTTTTACGAAATAAAATTTAACTTAAAATCCATCAACCCCACTAAAACCATCCTGATAGCCTTCACTAAGAAAAGAAAACTCAACCTCAAAACCATAAAACTTGATGGGAACGAGATTGAATGGAGACAAGAAGTCAAGTATCTAGGTTTAACTTTAGACAGTAAACTCCTGTGGAACAAACACGAAAAGGAGATTACATACAAGGCAAAAATGGCTATAATGGTGTGCAGAAATCTGGCAGGAGCAAACTGGGGCTGTAACCCAAAAATCCTAAGCTGGATATACACTGCCATAGTGAGACCAATCATCACTTATGGAGCCATTGCCTGGTGTGGTAGAACTAGCCTATTGACGACGAGAGAAAACCTCTCCAAAATTCAAAGACTAGCCTGTATATGCATTACAGGAGCAATGAGAACATGCCCAACGGCAGCCATGGAAGTGATTCTCAACCTCACCCCTTTACATAATTTTGTGTGGATATTAATGAACCACAGCCAGTCTTGATGAGTTGAATTTAAGACTTTTCGAGTCTTTTTAAAATTGTGTATAATATGGAAAAATAATCACTCTGGTCAGAATATTGGAATAAACTTAGGAAAATATTGTATTGTAAAGTTTTGATCTAAAATGACGTATTGAAGTTACATACATACGAGGGAAGATAAAAAAAAATTGTTAAATAGCCCTGTATAAACATCAAAGAAATCTCATAGAAAAAAATTTGAAGAAGTCTATAGAAAACAAGGAATGTACTTACTTGACATCTTCAACGAATTTCTCCAATTTTTCCGTAACCGTAATATTGGCCATTTTCATTTGAACACATTCTCCGCTTCTCCTCTTCATTTCCGCCACGATGACGTCGGGGCCGTACCATCTCTGCATCAATTCGTCGGTAATGGTTTCCGATATGTTTGCTATTAAAAAAAAATTCTAGTTATTTCATGTTTTCGAAAATTCCATTTCTAATAATATTGAAAATTTGGCAACGTTTGTCGTATCCTTCTGTCATTTGTCGTTGTATTGTCCCTGCCAGTTAAGGTACTATCCGTAGAGTGAAAAGAAAAAACTCTACAGATATTTTATATTTTCGAAAATACTAAGAAAATTACTTCGAAAATTTGGCAACATTTGACGTATCGTTCTGTCAGTTGTCGTTGTATTGTCACTGTCAGTTGAGTTAAATGACAAAATTCTACAGTTATTTACGTTTTCGGAAATGCTAATTCCAGAGAATTTCCAAATTTCATTGAAAATTCCACCATCGCAACGGATGAGTTTTAGTGGAAATTTTTTCCTGGTGGGTACCCAACAGCGAATTATACTGGACATTTTTTTCGACGTTTATGATGACAGAATTTTTTTTTGACAATCTAATATTTATTTGTTCACATGATAATTTCGATTCATTTCAACAACAAGCTTATATGTTTTCTAAATTCTTTGGACCATTATGATTAATGTTTATATTAAAAACGCAATAATTATTATATACTATAGCAGGTTGATGAAGACGAATATTGATGTTGTTGGAAATAAACACTTCGGTGTGGAATTTTCTTAACGAATACCACACGAAGTCAAATTGAATCCGGAATTTTTTTTGAGCTCATGAATATTTTGAAAATTATCCCGAGTCGAAGACGGGAAATAATTTGACCTCTAGTGGTATTATTAGTGAAAATTTGGCAACGTTTGATTGTATTGTTACTGTCAGTTGGGGTATTATCTGTAGAGTGAAATGGAAAAATTCTAGTTATTTTATATTTTCAGTAATACTAAAAGGGCATCCATTAATCACGTGAGGCATTTTGAGGATTTTTTTTACCCCCCTCTCCCTTGGTGAGATGTAGTCAGATTTTTCTCGACCACCTCCCATAATCATACAAAAGATTTTCCAAGTTTTGGGTATAAAAACGTTGGATTTATTTAAAAAAAAAATAGTTAGCTCGATTACTTTTAATTAATACTAGCTAAGACTAGTATTTGGGAATATTACCGTAATCTTGTGTCAGATTTTATTCAAGACACTTTTTTTATTTTGATTTAACTGAACTTTGACGCAATTTAATATCGTTTTCTGATAGAAAAAAATGATATTTGCCAGATTTGATGAGATTCCCTCCCCTTCCTGAACATCGTTGTCATTATATAGTTGTTTTATATTTTTGAAAATTCTAAATTTGGCAACATTAGTCGTATCGTTCTGTCATATATTGTTACTGAGAGTTGAGGTATACTCTAGAGGAAAGAACGGCCAGCCACTTTTTAATTTTATTTTATTATATTGACAAAAATTTTTATTATTTTTATAGATACATTTCTTATCAATATGATTGTTTTCGAAATTAATTGTCCTTGATCTAATTGTTTTGGTGTAACGTAAATCAGCGATAATAGAAAAAATTGAAATAAACAACATTTAAATTTAAGTATCTACGCTCGTGTCTACTATCTATCAAATGAATAATTAATTTGAAAATTAAATTGTTTCCAGGTAGTAACTCCAGCCATTGAAAATACACCCGCCATTGATAAAAGCTATTTTTATCACTTTTTATTTCAAATTATATTTTATTTAAAAAAAAAGTTTATTTTGGAACTAAAACATATATTTTTTTGGTAGTAAATAATACTTAAATTTTCTCAGCAAGAGCTTGAAACTACAGATTCTTTTTTTTCATTCCCAAAAATTTGCGCACTTTTATTCTTAAAGTTTGGGCAGCTCCTTTAGTAAAAAATCGCAACCCACCACTGGTAATAATAATAATTTTCTATTCCAATTTTCTCAAGCCAAACTATTCTATAAAAATGTTTATTTTGAACAAATAATTAAAGGGTCAAATATTTTCCTAAAACTCTAAAATTTCGATACAATGAAAATATAGATACTCTTTTTTATTCCCGAAAAATTGAACACTTTTATTTTTAATGTTTGGGCAACCCCTTTAGTAAAAAATCGCAAGCCACCACTTGTGAAAATTATTATTTTTCATTCCAATATTCTCAAGCCAAACTATAAAAATGTTTATTTAGACCAAATAATTGAAGGGTCAAAATATTTTTCTAAAACTTTCAATTCAATACCCAAGCTGTCTGCATGAAAATATGGCAGTTATCAGTACTTCAAAATGTTTTTATTACCGTTTCTATAACGTAATCGTTGATAACCTTATCCTTTTCAAGATGATAATCCCATATTGTAAAAGTATTTCAAAGATATACAAATTCAAGTATAATTAGAGAGTTTGGCCAGATAACGAAGGAAATTTTCCATTATTGAAATCATTATTGAATTTGAGCATACTTTTTACTTGCACAACTGTACTATAAAAACACGAAAAATTAACAAGTAAAAATCAAAAATTAACCCCAAAGTTCAAAGTACTACGTCCCTCTTACCACGCTTATTTGAATAAAAACAATAATAATTATAAAATTTTTATCAAACACAATCCATTAATTAGAATAGTACTTGCAACCCCATCTTCCAGTGAGCTATACTTACTAACCAACATTTTAATACCTCCACGCCATCTCTATTCTAATAGCCACAGCTATTGTTCGAAAGTTCGAATGAATAACAGTTTCCAGCATGCATGTTAGTTACAGTTACCAGCAAGTATTATAGTATTTCGTAGATAGATGTCACTACGATACACTTTTTTTATTTTTCGTATCTATAGACGTATTAGTCGAAGCCAAAAATAAATGATAAAATATAATAATACTTTTACATGCATCCAGCCGATCGTGCAACGTCTCACTTCGACGAATGCTCGTTGGAAGAAATATTTACACGGTCAATATTTTGTTGGAAGTCTAACAATGTCGATGATAAAAATATGATGTGACTAAACATTCATTAATTATTGGTAATTAAAATGACTCATATCTTATAGAATTTATTATATTTCTTACAAAGCTTAATTGTAGATATTATACGGGATCTTTGAGTATCAAAATGTGTTACTAGATTTGAAATTTACGTTAAAATAATCATTTTCATTACAATGTATTGCACAGATGACCCAAATATAATTTTCGTAAATTTGAAGCGTTCAAGCTCTAATAAATTCCAGTAAAAAACTATTTAGATTATTTCCAGTGGCGTGCTTAAATTTGCGTAATGTTTTTTTACCATTTGACAATAAAATTAGTATTTTCTTTTAAATATGTTGCTGCTATTTGACTGGGCATGACCTTATATATACAGGATGACTCAACTATCAAAATATGGTCGTAAATTTGTAATCACCAAATGAGAAAGTGTCCAAGTTTTAAAAATGGTATAGTGGTGATAATAACAAAATCGACAAAAACCTGGAGAAAAACGAGATTTTCTATAACAACCTGTTATTAATAAGTGAAATAGGACTGTCCGTAGATATTTTTTGTAACTTACCACTTTTCCTAACCAAACAATGAGCAGCTAAAAGTTTTAAACTATGAACTTCGAAAAGCAGGGGATGAAATAACAATTCTTTGGACGTCGGCCTATCTTCTGGTATCGGAGATAAACATTTTATGATAAAATCCTTCTGTTGTTCGTCTTCCAGCGACTCTATCGTCTTTTTGATATTTTCTTCTGTTACTTTATTACCGGAATCTCCGTTGCCGATTATCTCTAAGGCGGCCATTTCCAAGGCGCACATCCCGAAGGAATATATGTCGATCGGTGGACCCATTTGAGCTGAAAAAAAATTACAATAAACTTGCATACTGGGAGAAAGAAATATGGAGCAATGTATATGGGGTGGGGTGATATTCCTGAGTGTGAGACATTAAATTAGAAGGGTCACATGATGGTGTTCAATTTTCACATTTGTTCACTAATTTCTCTATACAGAGAGGAAGGTGATTTTCAGAAATTGTGACTAGTCGAATTAGCTTACTTTGAAGCGAAAAAAAAACAAAATTGTAAACAGAATGGGAACAGTTGGAAATGGTAAATGGGCGTTTAATAAACTTAAAAAAAATTAATGCGTGAGCAGGGGTGTTTCCAGATATATTTGGGGGGTGAAAAGTGGTGAAATTTTGGATTATTGCGATTTCCGGCGAAAGTTGACGTCGGAGAGAATAGTGTATAGCAGAAAAGTTGTAGATCATAAAAAGGTCTACAACTTTTGTATAAATGACTTTTTCATATAACCTCAAAATCTCCGAGAAAAATGCGAAAAACCGCTTTTATCGCTTTTTATTTTTTATTCACACAATAATAATTTTATTTTGACGATACTTGGTGAAAATATACCTTTCTATGTCCGAAAACTCCACAAATTTTTTCAAATAAAATATCGAGAGACTTCCGAGATAATCAAGTCCCAAAGATATATTTTTCAAATTAATTCCTTCATTCATGTCGCCATTTTTTCGTCTTGAGTTATACTTTCTTGTGAAATAATAAAATATACAGTCCCTGTTTGAATTTTCAAATAATTCTTAGGAATTAATTGCACTATTCAATTGTATGGGAAAAAATTCAAAAGATTCTTTGTTTCATTATTTGATTAGTTAGTTCAATTTTCAACAGTATTACTATGAACATTCCCACGACAATTTTCCAAAGGAGAATTTTGATTTCAAAAATATTTTTTTGGCCCGAGAAACGTGATTATCTCGGAAATCTCTCGATATTTTTATTTCAAAAATTTTGTGGATTTTTCGGGCATAAAAAGGTATATTTCCACCATGTTTCGTCAAAATAAAATTATTATTGTGTAAATGAAAAATAAAAAACTATAAAAGCGGTTTTTCGCATTTTTCTCGGAGATTTTGAGGTTATATGAAAAAGTCATTCATACAGAAGTTGTAGACCTTTTTATGATCTACAACTTTTCTGTTGTACACTTTTCTCTCCGACGTCAACTTTCACCGGAAATCGCAATCATCCAAAACTCCACCCTTTTTCACCCCCCAAATATATCTGGACACACCCCTGCTCACGCATTTATTTTCTTTGCGTTTATTATACGCATATTTACCATTTCCAACTGGTCACACGATATGGTTCAAATTTTCACTAATTTCTCCATACTGGAAGGTGATATGAACAATCGGAGAATGGGCTAATATTGTCGAGAGTGAGACGTTTCATTAGAGTGGTCGCAAGTTTGTGTTCAAATTCTCACCTTTCTCATACTTTTCTCTATACTGATGTGGAGAAATCGGTGGTGAGGTGATATTCCTGATGGGAGAGCTTATTATTACAGTGGTCAAACGATATGGTTCAAATTTTCACCTT